>VZRL01004258.1:321008-348305 GCA_013397895.1 Origma solitaria | reverse complement strand
GGGGAGGGGGGGGGAAGGGGTGGGGAGGAAGGAAAGGAAAAAAAGCCCTACCTGTAAGAGCCCCATCTGAAGTTACAAATATCTCCAGGGTCATTCAGGCATTAGGACAGGTAAGCGGGACATGGCTGACCTGAATAAAAGCAGGTAAATTAGATCACAGTGTTATTTTCAAGTAATTATCCAACCAGAACAAATGCAAATGGCTAAATTAAATCTAAACAGACTGCACTGGGCAAACGGGTTCTGGACTAAGGAGTCCAGAGAAACCTAAATGTTTAAGAGCTACAACATATGGGTGTCTACCACTGAGTTTTGTTGAGTGGTATCCCTCCCCCAGCTGCAGCTGGTGACACCTGCACACTTGATAAAGAGTGCACTCCACCACCTCCCCAGGTCACTGACAGGGATGTCAAACAGGACAGGTAGCAGGATAGACCCCTGGTACCACACTTGTGACATGCAGAACAAGACCCATCACCCACAACCCTCTGAGACCCACCCTGGGTTTATATCCTCATAATTGTCCACCCATCCGGGTCTTAACATCCTAATCTGGATGCTTGCCAGCCTCCTCCTATTTAAAAGTGTTTTCTCTTGTACTGATGTAATGCAAAAAGAAATGTTGCAGTACAAACCTCCTCCATAGGCAGAATAAGCAACCCAATCACTGGGAAAGACCATTACTCCCAACAAAGGGTGGAGAAGTAAGAAAACCACAGGAATGTCCTACACTTGACTTTAGAGACAAGCTTATTTATGCAGCATTGCCTTATGCCATAAGTGCCTGAGCAATTTAAGGAGTCATTACATAGTGTAACAGATGTTTCAATACTTTACAGATCTAACTAGCAAGTAAAAGCCACACCATGCTGCTGTCACCTGCTTCAGTGCAAGCAGGGAGATGCGAACCCCCGACCCCGTTTGTTTTTCCCCATCATTAACTTCTTTCTTCACCACTGCCTCTCCTCTGGGTCCCCACTGCCTTTGCCTTTCTGTCTCCCTGTGCCAAGGCCCCCATCTCCTCACTGTCCCTACAGTCCCTATCCTAGTTTCCTATCTCCCTTCTCCTTGAACTCCTGAAGGATGCAAGCAGCCAAAGCCAGACAAT
Source organism: Origma solitaria (assembly GCA_013397895.1). NCBI lineage: Eukaryota > Metazoa > Chordata > Aves > Passeriformes > Acanthizidae > Origma > Origma solitaria. The sequence continues at coordinate 347,197 of VZRL01004258.1, read as the reverse complement.
CCAAAACAGACTTTTTCCATCGTCAGAGACCCAGCTGAGCCTCCCCTGACTCTCGCCTGTCTCCTGCTGGGGCTTTACTGCAGGTTGCCTCCAGCATTTCATGACAAACATTTTCCATTACATTTTCCATTTCCAACTCTCAACCTTTCTATCATACAATTTCAGGTTAAAACAGCAGGAATTTTGTATAGCTTATCTAGTACAATATGATCTTTCTGTCAGCTGCTGAAAAAAGATTGTAGATGTTAAAGCCAAAAGCCAAAATCCAGCTGTGATTCATCTCCAACCTCACCCTAGAAACTTAACCTCATCCCAAATACCAGTTTTTCCAACTGAAACCAAAGGCTTATACACATGAACCATCATTTGTAACCTTAACGCTCACTACAACACACTTTCAATTATCATAAACAGATTTTGCTCAGCTTTGTATGGTTTTTACTGATTAACACAGTACAACAGCTAAAATAGAAAATACTATGTAGTTTCAGCTACTGAACCTGTATTTAACAGCTGCTCACTGCCCTGTGGGACTGCCAATGCTGCTTTTGCTCCAGGCAGATAAAGGAAGGGTGTGAGAAGAGTCACATTGGTTTAGACCACCAGTGCATCCAGGCAAGGGCTCTCACCACAGCCAACAGGGAAAAGGAGGAGAACATATACACCTACAGGGATATTCCTTCTGGCCATCTCTGGTCTCAGAGATAATGCCTTTATATTAATAAGAAAACATACAAGGAAGAAAAACACCTCACTGCTGTTTCCCATTGCATTCCTAAAAAAGGGGGAGAAAGCTTCTAACAAAAACAGTCCTTCCCCAAACTGACAATCTACAGTTCTCCTGTTAGAACAGCTCTTTCAGGAGACCTGGAGCAAGCTCATGCATAAGAGCTCTATAATGGCACATGACTTATATGAATTCTACTGGATTGGGAAAGAGACAAATTCTATTTCTGCCATTTAAAACTCCCATAATTTAGACTTCTTAGACCATTTCAGAGAAGGCTCCACACTCTTGTATTAGCTATCTCATCTGTACCTTGTAGCAAGTTTTTCCATATTTTCCACCTTCCTCATGTCAGAGCAGTGGTTCCTGAACTGTAGCCCACCAAAACAATTGATGCACAGGAAAAGGCACACAGGTCTGCATTGCCTTTGTAATGTTCAATAAAGTTTAATGAGGAGGACACTTCATTCCTCCATCAGCTACTCATTGCAACTTCATAGTTGCCTGTGCTGGAAAGGCAAAAAGGCTTGCGAGTCACTTTCTGCTTTTTGTTCCAAAGAGTAATGGCTTTATAATGGAATTTTCCAATGACAAAATTCATCTGATGATATAACCAATTAGAATAAGTAAGAAATTCACAAAAGTGTGTCTCTGCAGCAAAAGACAAAGATTCCAGAGTTTTGCAAATTCCAGACACTAACTGGCTTGATCTTCTAATTTACACTGACACCACACTACAATGACCTGCCTACATCTGACATTAAGCATAATTTAATGCTTGTTAATCAACAATGAGGGGAAATGTAAGCCCTGTGTTCCTTATCTAATGCTTTCCCTTTCCTCTGCTGAGAGAGTTAGAGGATTTGCCTTGTTCTGTCTATCATCTTCTTTGGTAAATACCAATCACTGCAGTAAATCTGGTAAGCAGGCTGACTTCTGACCTCTTTGTTCATATTTGTGCCATATATAAATATGTTGCTGGCAATATTTTCTGGTGGGGTTTTTTTAACACATTAAACAGAAATTCATTATAGAATAGAACAGAAGGGAATTTCAAAGTATCATAAATATAGGATTAGGAAACTTGCCAGCAATATCTATTGCTGACAGCTGACTTTATTAAAGTTCATCAGCATTAATTGCCTCATTGTTGAATGACTTTTGCATGTAATTATCACCAGTCTAAACACAGATTGCCTCAGGTACAGTATCTAATGTGATCATGCATTCTGAATCCTATTAAAATAGCCAAGATGTAGCAGAAATTATTCTCTCCCTACCAATAAGGAAGTGAAAGGAGCAACAGAAACAGGGGGAATTTATTTTGCTCAGCCTAAACAGTATTATTTCTCTGTCTCATTCCAATGTTTCCAGCAATACTTTGGTGCCATGGATGCTGAAGCAAGACTTAAGAGATGCCAATTCTATACCAGTGTCATTTATCTCAAGGACAAGTGAAAATTCCTGTGCCCCACTAGAAAGACAATGCCTGAGGCATGATTGCTAAAATGGGCTTTAAACGTCATGCTATATTTTAATAGACAGAAAGATGGATACATCAATGTCTAAAATAATAATTCTTAGATTATATTTATCAGAACAAGGCATGGCTGGAATTGTAATTTGAAGAAGTCTGAGCTCCAGTACTGTGAGCTAATATCCAAGGAGAGAGGACACACAGCCCTTCTTTGAACTTCTATGCTGTTTTAAGATGTTTTCAAGATCTAAAGGCTCAGCATCAAAGACAAAATTTCATACTTTTTTTTACACCACCCTAAAATCTTCACACCATATTACTATCCCATTCCCAAACCCTACTTTCTCAATAAAAAATAAATAAATCAATTACTATTCCCCTTCCTCAATGTACCAGCTCTTTTGAGACTGAACAGAATACACTCTACTCTGTGGAATCATTACATGCAATAGACACATGAAGGATTTTTAAAAAATGAAATTGAATAGAATTTTGCAATTTAGCTTGTAGATTTCTTTAAAGCCTTCAAAAGGAGCATCTTAAAACCTTCAATATCATCTTAGAAACGAGTTACTCATCATAGCAAATTTTGTCAGTGTCAAATACCCACCATTCTCATGCATATGCCTCCTTATATGCACATCTACCTATCACCTGCCAGGGTTCTGGGGTGACTTTTCAGAGAAATTCATATTCAAGATTGTGTTTGAGCCACAGAGTTAACAGCAAAGGGTTTCAAAGCTATTACACAGTATATAGAAATACAGCATGAAAACCTATGTTGAATTTGGACTTTCAGCACAGAAAAAAAGATTTTACTATGGAACACAGACAGCTTCAGAAATTCTGCAGTCTTTTCAAACACTACTAAGCTGTTCTCCATTTGATGTTGTCTGTTGTCAAGGGCTTTTGCAGTTCTCTTGTAAGAAAAGTAGCTGCAGACATAAATGCTCAAATAAAGACAAAACTTGCAACATACTACCTTCCCTTGCCTCTACTCACATTGCTTTTTCTCTCAAGTTTATTAACATTAATAACTGGAAGCACTGATGTAGCCTTTTACAGTATTAGACCAAACCTGTAAATTAATGCATTGGTTCATCACAATTCATTAATCAAGCCTATGCTGGATTTAACAGACAGCAGATTATTAAAGACACCAAATTACACAGACGAAAAAACCCAGTTCCCAGAGGGTCAGCTGTAATGTGAATGGTTTTGCATAAAACCATAAACCTGCTATTAAATTAAAAACAGGCAAAAATTATGTCCACTGCTTATCTAAAGTAATTTTTTTTAAAAGGGATGCTACGCTAATTTACTTCTTAACTGGTCCTGGTTACACAGCAAAGGACTAAAGGTTAACGGCAATGGCTCCTCTGATGCTTGGTTAAGCAACTTACACTAACATATCCTGACTGAGGTGAAGAAATTAATGAAATTACTACTGTAATTCATTACTAATGGAAAATTGTCAATGCTTTCAGCCAGCAGTTCACACAAATTTTCTGCAGACATGAAGACCTAGTACAGTGACTCATGCTCTTAGACTTGCTACTCTTATTTCAAGTCCTGGCACCATTCATCACAGCTGAACTTTATGCCATGCTATCCAGCAAAGTTGAACAACCTTTGATCTCAATAGCTGAGGTCTTTCTACTTCTGTGACACGGGTTTATGAAGGAAAAAAAAATAACATGTAATTTTCAGCATCAGTCTAGGGAATGCTAAAATAGAGGGGAGAAGCAGAATCACTGCAAGCAGAATCCAAAGTATAACAAATATAGGAAAGGTGGCAATTTTCCAACTAAAGATTCAAAAATCTTTCCAAAAACAAACAGTGTAAATTAGTGTAAAGTTCATGTATCAATTACCAATTTAAAGGAAAACATCTATAACAAATAGTGAGCACTAACAGTTAGTGAAGAGCCTTGAACAAGATTGTCCTGTTGTGCTACATAGTCCTGGTACCTCTTTATATTCTTCACTAAACCACAAAAGAGAACATCAGACCAAGCTAGGATAGCAAAACTGTCCATCCCAAAAGAGAGATTAATCTGTGACTACTCTAGTAGCTGTCATCTGCAGAGAGCAAGAATATGTTATAGTCCATGACTTTGACACAAATAAATATTTAATATTACTTGACAGCATATAACATGAAACTCCTAACAGGAGCATTCTTTTACATTAATCTATAGAACAATGTTAGTGCATAGGACACTGTTTTATGGTTGTGGAGTTATGCAGGGACAAAGCTAATAAAGATAATCTTTATGATCTTCCCACTGATTTACTTTTCGTTTGTGAGCAAGAAAGATACTGTTTCTGATGGCCATAAATATCCAAGAGATGAGAATTGTGCAGCATGCTTCCCAAAGGGGAAGAAGGGTTACAGCAGCAGGGTTACATTTATGCAAACAAAAATTAAAGTTTGAATATCAGTATGGTTTTCACCCATGAGGAGGAGCAGAATTAAAAGAGGTAAGGAAATCCCTATCCATATAGGAATGCGACAAAGCACATCCAAAACTGCTTTGACTCTTCTGTGCATCCCACCATGTGAAATGGAAAGATCTGGCACAATGGTAGTAACATCAGCATGGGGAGACTTTTTAATGGAAGAAGATGGCAGATTTGCTGCCACATTCTTCCCTCCCTGTGGGGAGTGGGGCTCTGTGGGTAACTGGGCCAGACAATCCCTGTACATCACCTATTTTAAGTGTTAGGTGGTATCCTCAGGAGAAGCCAGTGCAAGTAAAAACCAAAACGACATGGACCAGGGAAGAGCCTTTCTGCAGATGTTGCCAGTCCTTATCCTTGTTCCACAAGCGTCCCATCAACTGCTTACAGGGAACAAGTGCTGAAACAGACAGGACCTCAGTACACTCCAAACGGTATTTCTCAGGCTAAGTTGAGTTAAAAAATTAGCATTTCTCATAACTTGGAGCAGGGTATTATAAGAGCTCTTACTCAAACTCCAGCTAACCCCAGCATCACAACACACACGGAGAGCAAAGTGCTGTGTGAGAAAGTGTCTGCCTGCTTCACTTTGAGCTGTTACTCCTACGGATTAATACAGCAGCAGAGTTCAGAAATGCAACCTAGAAATCACAGGAACAGTAATGTCTTCATGGAAAAAAGATGCTCAGAATGTATTCAGTGTAAAAGTCTCCAGTTATGTTATTTAATACATAAAAATTGCCTAGACTTCTAAGCTAATCCTCACTGAAATCAGACGAGTACTGCCTTTGCATACACATCCATACTGGGAGACTACAATGTCCTGCATCAAGTACAGTCCTTTTGCCAGTACCACAGGGCAAATCTCCAAACACTGTGCTCCTAACATCTTACAATGCAGATCAGTAACCCTTCTGTCAAACTTTTAAAGCATTTTAAAGCATTACTTTATTTGTATTTAATATTAGTATTTTTTTATATTATTATTTTGTTTTTAAAGCATTTTAAAGCATTATTTTGCAAAGCCCAGTCCAGCATTCAGTGGGATGGTACACATAGTGCCATCCTTTATGCCAAGTGTCCCAAATACATGGGGGATTAGGGAGAAACTTAGCACACATATATAGCACTGCTGCAATTGCTGGACTTCTCTATATTACAAGCAGGTGAAAACAACAACTGGTTAAAGAGCAACGACAAAGCACACCTTCTTAGCACTATAGAAATTACAAAACATTAATGTTGAATGTGTTTCTTAATTATATAAAACTCTGCAAAGAATAACGTGATTTAAATTTATTATTTAAATGCTTTTAATTTATAACAGATTGCTACTTCAAATACAAGTATTAAATCTCTATTAGATTCATTGAGGTAATGCACTAATATGCATGACTGAGATCTTAAATTCCTAAGCAGCAATAGTGTTGGCTAGATGCAATAAGGATTACCTTAATTAAAATACTATCCTCAGCATCTCAGAAGATTTAATCCAAATCTTTATATAGGGCACATTCATTATCTATCTCCAGTTAATAAAAATATGACCTACTTTGGTTACATTTTAAAATTTAATCTTGATTACCATTTTGTTAATAGAAATAAGGTACTAAAGACTTTAAAGACAAGCCAAAAGCAATTTTGCCAGCCTAATTAAAATACTATTTAATGGCCTCAGAAGGAGCTTTATATTTATTCATAACTGTGGATATAGACTTTTTAGAAATGTTTTTAAAATATCAAATTAGACAACAGACTCCTAAAAATATACCTAGAATAACAAGAGAGATTTATAACCAACAAGCTTAAAGCAAAGCCTGAAGAGATTCAAAGAACTCCTAAACCCCACAGGGACACTTTGGAACACACGAGCTGTTCTGATAAGCTCAACAAGACTCTGCACTTCTGTAGGAGGAGGCCCATACCATGTGTCTTTGCAGAAGCAAGGCTTAAATTAATCATAACACTCCAAATGTAGCGTCAAGTTACTGCTAAGTAGTAGTTTCCAAGGAGACATGATGCTTATCAAAATACTCTGATGCTCTGCAGGCTGCCAGATCTAAGACAGCATCTGAATGGTTTAGTGAACTTCTTAGCAAAATGGAGCTTATTCTGCTTTAAACCAGGGACGCAGTGGGCTCAGCAAGAAGGCAAAGTTTTGTGAGAGCAGGGGGAGCACATCCACACCATAAACCTTCTCTTGTACATGCTACTGCCGTATTAAATAGGATAAAAGGAGTAAAGAGAGATCACAGCCAGCCAAAGCATGTGGTTAGAGCCCCCACGGTGCCACCACTTCCCCAGAGCCACCTTGGATTTCTCAAGCCCATGCGCGAAGTTGTCCTTTCACAGTGTTGCTCAGCAAAATGTAGCCTTCCCATACATATCATCTCCATACAGAAAGGCTGGACAAAAGCATGCGATGCGTCCTACAGAGACAGTATGTCAGGATTTGTCCTTCAAACCCCCACAAAGGTGTCACTTACAATATCCTGAAACAAAATACTTATTTTTGAAGGTAAGAATGTCAAGTGATGGCTGAATCCAAAGCCTTGTCCATTTATCACCCAACAAAAAAATCTAGCATATAGAGTTTTGCTTGAGAAAATTAATTCAGATTGGACAGCTCTACCTATTACTGGGTTTCATTTGTTGAAAGGTTTTGAGAGATGAAAGAATCTTGCTGCTTTCAAGTGACACAATACTTATGGCTTTCTACTGAAGGTGATGATCAATTCCTACATTGAAAATGTGAAAGCATTCTGGGTGAACAGTGCCACAAACTCTCACCAGGCTTCTAGCCACAAGAGGCAATTCCCAGTTTAATTAAAGTCAGTACACACTGTTTTCTCTTGATCTCCATCATGTAGAAGCCACCTGCTCCAACAAGGAATCCAAGCAATCAGTGGCTGCACTTGGACTTTACAGAGGTTAGGAGACCAAGTGACATGAGTGACACTGCTCAGAGGAGGCTGCTGGGAGACACACAGAAGTCTCACTGCAGCCTGTGGTCTCCACTCACACTCTCTGCTCTAACACAACTGTGCTCTGTCTGGCACTGCCCTCCCTCACACTGGTTTCAGCATCAGTTGCTAGTCCAATATCTTTTTCCTTCTCCTTCATTTAGTATTTTGACTCTATTTCTTCTCTACTTTGTAATTATTTGCTGGCACCTTATCACTAAAAAATTATTTTAAAAGCTTCTTCCCAACTCTCAAACACACTTTCAGAAAAAAACAAGGGCAATGATGCACTTTCATAGAATCATAGAACAACCTGAGTTGGAAGTGACCCATCAGGATCATCAGGTCCAACTCCTGGCCCAGCACAGCACCATCCCCAAGAGTCACACCGTGTGCCTGAGAGCATTGTCCAAATGCTTCTTGAACTCTTGTCAGGCTTTTGCTGTGACCACTTCTCTGCAGAGCCTGTTCCAGTGCCCAACCACCCTCTGGGTGAAGAACTTTTTCCTGATATCCAATGTAGATGTTCCCTGCCCTGCCACAACTTTGGGTCCTGTCACTGGTCACCACAGAGAGGAGATCAGTGTCTGCCCCTCCTCGTGAGGAAGTTGTAGACTGCGATGATGCCTCACCTTAGACTCCTCCAGGCTGTACGTCAATTTTGCCATGCTCCGTCCAACAGCAGCAGCTGTTGCCCACAGCCATTTTGACTGCCATGTGCCCATGGCCAGCAGCATCTTGTCCTGTCCCTCTGTGGGTCCCCAGCTCCACAAGCTCCTGGTGCACCCACTGCCACACACACTCTGCTGTTCTCTGCAACTCCCAAAGGCTGATGGCCGAACATGAGGAGTTAATTTTATAAGAGAGGCAATTTTGTAAGCCTAAAAAAACTGATGACATTAGAAAGCTCATTGTAAATTTTACATAAAGAGGTCTTGTCTCTTTATCATGTACATAAATGTCACCCACTGGAAGACTGTTGTCACAAATGCCTCCCATGAGTGCCAGATCTGTCTGTAACATGGCATATAAGATGCTTGTTCTTCTAGTATCTGCACTTTTCAGCAATTATTAATTCCTTAAACATTTAAAACAGACCTTTTCAATTGTGCTTTCACCTCTTGAGGTCAATGCAGCAATCTCAGCTAGTGTGCCTCATAGTCCCCCTTTTAACATTCATTTTCAAAGACATATAAAACACCCAGACAAACCAAGAGTCAAAAGCAGACTCCTGAGGCTAAGATCTGTTTTTCCCAAAAATATCTTCCATATGTTAATATGGAACCCTTTTACTAGGCTTCATGCATGAGACAAGGGATTCTAAAATATTCCTTATCTCAGGGAAAGCACAATAGTCAGGATTTTTCCCCTTTCAACTCCCAGCCATTCCTCTCTATGAGACCATAGGCTGCAGAGATGATAAGGAGAGTATTCTAGCAGATCTATCCGTCTCTCTTCCTCTATTATTAAGAAAGCAAAAAAATAAAAAACCCATTACCTCCAAAATGGAGGCAGGCTTTTTGTGAGATAAGCCACTCCTCCACATCCTGTATTCCACTAAAGGGACTCATATTGGGCTCAGTATCTTCTAATGGTTTCATCAGTTAATATTAAATTGGTTTCAGATAGGAAAAAAGAATTTTCCTTGCACTGCACTAAATAATTTGCCTTTATATAGACTGCATAAACTACATTTCTGAGAAGGAACAACAATTATTGTTCCATTTATATAAGTGACAGATTGACAGTCTACATCCCATACTGTCAGTAGTCTGTTGTGTAGTTGACTTTCACCATTCGGTTATTTTCTTACTGCTTATAAATGGAAAGACATTTCATGGTAAAAAGACAAAAGGATGGTGTTTCATAGCACAAAGTTCTGGGATTAAGGTCTTCCCATCCTCATGACAGCAAGACAGTGCCTTGTGGCAGGCTTAGAAATGCCCATCTATACAAAACAACCCATGTAACTTGGACAGTTGATGGGATAATGCGGCATATAACGTACATGGGATGACAGTCAGGTGTCCCCACAGGCACTGTCACTCTTCTAATGCAGCCTAAAACCAGCTCAAATTCCCACCTAACCCGTTGTGCCTGTCACAAAGTGACCAGGAACAACCACTGCTGGAAACAGCCTCTGCCCCATTTGCCTGGACAGAAAGGACTTCACTTTCCTGTTTTTTCCAGCCGCAGCTGCTGGAGCCACTTCCTCAATTCTGGGGCCAGCCAGAGTGAAATCTTGCCCATCTGGTGCCCCTGCAGCCAGCAGCTGCACCAACACAAACCACAGGGGAAAGCCAGGGAGAATGCTATTCTCAGCATGTGGAACAAGCAAACCTTTGCTCTCTTCTCCCGGGCAGTGTTGGCAAATGGAGACACTGAAGTAACACGAGCCTGTCCTTACCACAAGCACCCTCCATGGAAAGCAGTGGCTTTATCATATCAACTATAGTTTTCCAGGGAAATGACACTTCATCACCAAAAACCTTAGGATGTGCCATCATAAGCCAATCATTACACCTTTAATTATAATTAAAAATTAAATTATAATGAATAATCACCAACGGTTTAATTACCCTCCTGTCTGCATTCACTACACAAGGGGTCGTGAAACAAAATGGACATACGAGCAACATTAACCAGTGGACATTTCGGATTTTTACCACGTTGTGTCATGATCTTCCAGAATTGCCAAGGCTTCCTATTCTCTGAAGAACTTCAGTCTTCAGTTCTTACTTTGTATCCAAGGGTAATTAGTGCCTGTTCAGGAACCTTCCCTGCCAGGCCATCCAGGAGCCATTGGGGCAGGCCCTGCAGAGCTGGGGCTGAAGCCCTTCCCAGCTGCGCTTCCCACACTCACCCACACCGACCTTCCTTACCTGCACGGCCCCAAATTCCCCACAGCACAGCCTCGCACATCCTGCTCCGTAAAATAATTTCATCATCGTGCAATGACTAAATACCAAAGTACCACCTGGAGCTGGTGCCTCTCAGGAGACACCCGAGCAGATTTTCCCGCCCTTGGGCGTTTGTCCCCTCAGAGCCCAAGGGCGGGAAAGCGTGGGGGCCGTGGGTTCTGGCCGTGGGTTCCGGCCGTGGGTTCTGGCCGTGGGTTCTGGCCGTGGGCTCCGGCCGTGGGTTCCGGCCGTGGGTTCCGGCCGTGGGTTCCGGCCGTGGGTTCCGGCCGTGGGTTCTGGCCGTGGGTTCCGGCCGTGGGTTCCGGCCGTGGGTTCTGGCCGTGGGTTCCGGCCGTGCCCCGCGCGTCCTGCGCCCTGCTGTGCCACAGGCCAAGCGCCTTTCGTGCTGCCAAGTGTGCTCACCCACAGCTCCCTGCACTGAATATATTCCTCACCATACCTTTGGAAAAACTCACATCATGTTTGACCTTGACTGGCAACCTGAGGTTTACTGATTATTCGTTCACACACTAGTTCTTGCTCAAACATTTCAGCACGTTCCAGCATCCCCTCTGGCTTTAACAGGAAAAAAAGGACAAAACAAAACCAAACCAAAACCCACCCCTTACCTGTGCAGACAATAATCTCTCAAATATGTGTGTGCACAACCTAAGAGCTATCACTTCTGATTGCCACAAGCTATATTTTACCATGAAAGTAATCTTTTCCCAGACTGTTCTGGGGTTTGTTTGTGTTTGGGTTTGAAACTTACGAATGAGACCTACAGATTTGTTCAAAAGTTGTGTTACCCCTTCATGGTATTCCAGAAGTACATCCCTTTTCTTTCTGCTGTTGGGAAGTTGGAATAAATAGAAACTCTTGCTGCTGGCGAAGGAAAAAAAAACTAAATCATTATTGCTATTCATAAAATTCTGACCCCCCTTGCTGCGAATCCCAGGAGTCCCTGCAAATACTGAATAACAGGAGTTATACTCACAACTTTTTGCTGTAGTTTATTGCACAGGAGTTGAATCTTCTAACACTTGTTGAATTGCTTTAAAGATTTGCTGTTAGTAAATTTTTAGGAAGCTGTAACCCATTCCTACTTCAGATCCATAAGAAACCTAACAATTAAAATTTCTCTTGGAACTTTCTCACATTCTACCTAAAGGCAGGAAAACTCACCTTGCTCATGAACAATTATCCACAACTCATTTGTTTAAACTTAGCAATGAATTTCTAGAAAAAAATCCATAATTAGATGTGCAAGAATCAATCTTTTTTCTTTTTTTTTCCCACAGCTATTGCTAAGAACTATGCAAAAAATTCCAGGGTTTAGCTTTTCATTGTCCCAGCTGCCAAAAACTATCTAGTTTTCAAAAAACAGTGTTCTCCAGTACTGAATGGCTTCACCCTCTACAACCACCATCTCCCTTTGGGACTGATTACACAACTTCAATTTGGATATTACTAACAGTGTTACATAGTGCCAGAGTAGCCCAGCTTTCATGGCTGTTCAAAAGCTGAGACCCTAAAATTTGTCAGCATGCTGCCAGTGCTTCCAAGCTTTGCCTTTAGCTGTCCCCAATCTTCCTGCACAAGAAGCTCTTTAGTGCCAGCAACAGGCACTACTGTGTAGAAATACCTGTTCTCCTCTGCCAAGCACTAACATCAGCTTCTGCCAGAGCTCGGAGAGATGGCAACTCTGGACCAGCGGGGGGATATCTTTATTCCTGCTCTGCTTTATGACTCTTCTTCTTCTGAGAAATCTTTTTTTCCACAGCTCCAATACGTAAATTAACAGTTTCTCCTGAGAATTTATCTCTGTTCATTTATTTGTTTTAAAAAGCATTCCCCTGCTTCTTCAAAATTAATCTGAAGGAAATCTTTGGCATCTTTTAGTAATTAGGATTGTAAAAAGTAAAGAACAGAATTCATAGCAAGCAACTGCCATCTCCCTTCCTGCAGCTGCCTTCAAATTTAAAAAAAATAAAAAATAAAAGGGGGGAAAAATAAAGAAATCTGATATAATGCTAGCAGAGAAGACACACATTCCGTGCCAAGCACTGTACAGCCCAGAAACTCTGACTGACACCCTCACACCCAGCTGAGTTTACAGCATTTGGCTCCTTGACAATGCAAAGGTAACCCTGAAGTTCTGTTTTGCCACGCCAGTACCTCAGAAACATGATTTTCTGGATTTCTTGTAGCTATTCCAGTGGAGCATTTTCCTTCCCTCCTGATTTTGCTCTTAGTAGGTGTGCCTTGTCTAATCCATACGTAAAAGCTGTTTCTTAATTCTATAACAAATCCTTGATCCAGATTAGGTTTGCAGGACTTAAATCTTCTCATGCCACTGACCATGATCATCACCCAAAATGATCTTTGTAATTGATGTGGAACTTAAATACATCAGCTTCCCAAGACATTAGACACTATTTGAGCAAGGACTATCCAAAATCTCCATGCCAGGTGTTTACAGTATCAATGCAGAAAAAGTCTTGTAAAAATTAAACACTTACCTGTATTCTCTGATTCCACAAATAAGCAGAATCTTTTTCCCCCAAACGTGATTTGTCAACCCCCTTGGCCCTTGCCTTCCAGAATGCCTAAATTTTGTAGAAAATCTGCTCCTGGGTCACCTCTTCCATCCATATTCCCAACTGCTCAGAGCGACAACAGCCTGGTTTCCAAATCATGAGACTTCTGGAGTTTGTTGCCTCAACAAAGTCTCTGTCATTCCTCGGTCATTTGAGGACAATTTCTAAGAATTGTGCTAATTCCTTCATGGACAGCCTACAGCTCTCCAGTGAGGTTTGTCATTTCTATACTCGTGAAAATTTCCACTACTTGTTCTCAGTTCTACATGCCGTTTCTGCTAAAAAGAGAAAATGACAATGAAGCTGCATATTTATTTCAGACATTTCTACTTGAAGCTTGGATACAGTAGCAACTTCTTTGCTCATACTCCCAAACTTCTTTCCAGAGAGAAATCAATGCAAAAACCATTCCTTTTGGCTTCTCTGAGAGCCACATCACCAGTGCTTTTATTGCCGTCTGTTCCTTTCTAACACCTCCACTTCTACCAAATAAAAATCAGCCTCTGGCACAGCTCAATCCATACAGCTCAGCTTCTGTTCAGCACCTCACGTGGACAGTGTTCTCACAAGCAACTCAGTTATTTTACTTCAAAAAATAACTGCTTTTTATTATATCTTCACTGAATGGTACTCATAGCACCATCTCCCATAAAAAAGTACCCTGCCTCTGTATACCACTACAGATTAATGACTGATCAAAGACGAACAAAATCGTTTTCTGTTGGTCTTTTTTCTAAGTACAACTAAAAAACAGTGAAAGTACATTACCACCTTCAGTCTTAAAATTGTGGCACTGATTTTGCTGCGCAGTGTTCCCTGCAACTAGCACAAGTGTAAACTTCAGCTTATTACCCTGCGTGGCACTAACATAAAAGGAGTACCAGAGAGCTTCCCTGATGTAAAGCTTGGATCAAGCAGCAGCCAACCATTCACCTTCTGCATTGGTGGAATTAACTCCCTTGATTCTCTACACAAAGTTCAAGAAATATCCAGCTAATCCCTTCAGTGGAGCAGTTAGATGTTGTCCAAAGTGGTCCCACAAAGGCCTAGAGAGCATCCTACCTCTACCCAACTGGCACCGAGATCTAGTGGAACACACTGGGTTGGCCTGTTAAGTTCAGCTCCAGAAAACTCCAATCATTTGACAGCTCTCCATAGCTGCAGGAATGCAAAAGGTGACAATAGGAAAAGAAGCACAAAGCAGAGTTATTGCTCTCATGCAGAGACCTTTTGTAACATGTTTCATCCTAAAATAAGACTTTGCATTCAAGTTATAATAGGTAACAATGCATATATATAATGAATCAGAGATTTGCAATGGGAAATACTAATAAAATATTGACCCAAATTCCATGATCAGCTCTGTTCTAACATCAGATACAAACAGATTACCTGGTATCACATTAAGAAACACAAAGAAAAAAGTGCAGCAGTTGCTACCTTATTAGCATAAATTAAAGCATCTGAATGCATAATTAACTGAAAACATTAAGGGATTCATCTTTAGAGTCCAAAGAATTCCTTAAATTAAAGTCTTTTAGGCAAATTTTTCTGTCACCCTGAAGAGTTCTCTTCACTGCAGGTTAACATTTTGAAGTTAGACAACACAGACTAATATAAAAGCCAATACATGAACATAGCATAGAACAATAGCTGCAAAATGCTATCAGCATATTCACATTCCAAGTTCCATTTATGTCTATAATTAAGAATATAAGCAATCATAACTCTTGCATAAGATAACAAAAAATTAAGTATACATCCAAAATATAAAACCATAACAGAGTGCTGCCAGTGTTGCATGTGTTATACACAAAAAGACAGGATGATAATGCTTAGTACTACTATAAGATATATTAAAGTTGATTCCAGCAATTGCACTATTTCATAATATAAGCAATTTCAGTCTCAAACTCTGGAAGAAATACAGTGAGTGCAATATTTCAACATCTTATTTCAAATGTACTATAGCATGATTATGTTTGTATTTTCACAGATGAAGCTGAACAAATCAAGGGACACTAGGCTTTAAATCATCCATATGCAGGGTTTATTAAACTATTTTTAAAAGAAACAATGTAAACAAAATATTTTTTCCATTATGAAGTTTCTTAAGGCTCATTACAGTACTTCTGCATATAATTTATACCTATCTCAGTGGGTTTTGTGGGTCATTCACACCAGAAGTAAGACACAAATGACCTTAAGAAAATGAGATTTAACTACAAAACCACCAAAATCAGCCTTATTCACAAAACAATCAAATCTGCTTTCAGTTATTTTTAATTCATCATGTCAAGGATTTTCATTTATGAGTTCTACAGTGTCTTGCCCTCCCTGTAACATCAAATAACAAATTCAGGGGTGGCAGGGGGATGAATCAATGAGACTGAGAAAGTATGAAAAATGGTAAATTCCTAATCCTGATTACATCCCCCACTTATTTCCGTTCTCTGGATCTTTCCTGATTTCTGAACCCATTTTTGTTTTCTTTGCACTTAATAAGCCAAGATATTCAAAAAGACCAATCACACATTAGTTTTGTTCTAAAAAACTTGATTCTTCAAGTTGTCATCCCTATTGCAACACCTTTCATTTTAGCCTGATTTTGAAAGGAAATTATGGTTATACATCTGTGCTGTCTATACAGAAGCAAGCATATTTATACTAAAAAGTTTTCCTTGTTGAATTTAAGTAATTTCAATTAAAATGAGAGGTTAACAACTCAAAAGAAACCAAGTACCTACAACTTTGAGGAAAAGGTAACAGGTGAAAAAATGCTATTCATACTTTAAAGATTTATGCAAATAATAATCAATTTATGCACAATCACTATCAAGCACTGGGAAACCCACCTGGGAGAACACCATTGGGAATGTATCTTCTGCAGGGAAGGCTTCATGTGTGCTATAATTGAGAAACTAGCAAAGCCACAGGAAACAAGGCTTCACAGACCTTGCTGTTTGAAGAACTATTTATAGCACAATATCCACAAGAAAGCCACCTTCCAATTTGTTATATCATCTTTAATTTGTGGATTTCTTCTTCCTTGCAAGTGAACTGTCAGATTCTGATAGTTACATATACTTCACCAACTTTTTGGACACAGATATGCATTTTTTCCCTGCATCTTGTTCTTCTATATCTGTGTATTTTGTTCTTCTGTGTCTGCTTCAGTTCCCTTGGAGGGCAGAACATGCACCACAGGACCCATTTTGATGACTTTTGTGTCCCAGAGACTTACAGGCTAGCTCATCTCTTTTTACAATGAATGCAAACAAACCTTCAGTTAACAGACAGCTGCAACATCCTTCCAAAGGAACAGCCTTTAAAAATATTGTTTACTTGTCTGAACAGAAGATATCCTCCTACCCTTCAAAAAAGTGACTGATTGATAGGTAGGCAAAAGCATTTGCTTTAACAGAATCAGACTGACATCAGTTTTCATGTTCTCTGCTGTCTGAACAGTACCAAGCTGATCAGATTTGTAATTCTCCTGAAGCACATCGAACCAAGCAAAAAAACTGTAGTCCTTTCCTACACTGAATTTGTGGATTTGTCCAGCGTAAGCTAGTGAATAACAAATACAGCCATGGTAAAAATCCATGGTATAAACTGCATTTTCCAACTCCTGAAATACAGAAATCATCTAGTTTCTTACAACAACTTCATTTGGCAGGAAGATGAGCACAAATCAGGAGAGCAGCAACTTACCCATCTGCAACTTTTTTTTTTAATTTGCTGTTGCAGAATGCCAGCTCTGACCCAACAGTTAACCAAGAAGGCATCGGGCAGTAAAACTCACAAAATTACACCAGTCTATATTCAAGGGCAACTGGCAACCACTCACACTACAAATGGCTTTTCTAGGAAGGAGGAAAACTTTAGTAAGTCTGCATCTAATCTTGCAAGCAAGATGATCACAACAACTTATCCCTCATTTTTGAAGTCACATGCAATTTGAGATCACATGAGTAGGTATGCCATTCAACCTGATTCCCAAAACCAGATTTACAATGCATATACCACAGATTTACATGCATCTCGCAGTCTTACAGCATTTAGTTTTGCAGATTATGCAAAATTTGCAGATTATGCAGATTATACATACTGATTATGTTTTCTTACACTGTACATGCATAGGCCTTTTCTTGAGTTTGATACTTGTCAGATCTGTCACACAGTGTACGGAGACAGCCTCTGTAGGCTTCATACTGCACTGACACACAATCTTTCAGCAGATATTTTACCTGAGAACAGCTCAATTCTGGAAACTAATTTAAAATACATGTTATTTTGATATTTTAAAGATACTTGTGTTTTATTCTTCTTTATAAAAGTAAGAATTTATCTTCACATGCACTTAAAATTATAGAAAATTACATTTCCTGTCTCTCAGGAAGCCATTTCAAAATAATATAGAACAGATTTGTAAAACCTGTTCAATGCAGTGTTTTCTACTGTGCCTGAAGCACTGTATGTGGTAAACATGAAAGACTCATTACGAAGAACTTTGCTACTATCTCATTAAATTAGCATCAGTGCATAAAATAACATGCAACACACGTATTTGAGACATATTAGGAAAATTACCAAAATCCTGAAAAACCTTGAAAACTTTCAAACCATATACAACCCTTTATGCATCTGCTATCTCAAATAGTAAAATATAAAAATCTTCCTAGTCTGCTTTAGTTGCTTTTCTAGAATATATAAAGGAAGATGTATGATCTCATGGTCTGAGTATGAAACAGGAAATCAGATCTTAGGCAATGATGTGCCAAACGACACTATGAGAACTAAACAAATCATACTGGTCTTCCCCCGTACAATGGAGATAAATTAATTTACACTGGATTGATCAAATCTGTTTAATTAACACAGAATACATGAGACATTTGGCTTCCAGAACGTCTACTGAGTTTTAGAGAGCAGTAAAGCACATGTTTAGCTACATGCTAAAACCAATTGAAATGGGAAACGGCAGTGCTAGTTACTGAGAAACTCATGACTGCAAAATTTTTATTACTGGGTAATTTATCTAGTCATGCTAGAGAATGGTTTCGGGTAAAATAGAAACCAAAGGACACACATTAATAATTGTAAGAAATAAGTATCCAATTCTCCCTAGGTAAACAGAACTTGTACATTTCATAAAATCACGCATATAATTTGTAACACTATACAGATGTAAAACAGGACTACTATAAAAAATATTATAAGCTGGCCAAGGACAGTGAAGAATCAAAAAAAATCCAAATAAACAAACAAACAAAAAAAACTTTACAGAAGTCTTGAAAGGCAGAAGACTGAAGTCTGTATATATACTGCTCCAGCAGTTTAATTGAATCAAGATATCTAAAGCTGCACAGACAGTAAAACCAGATAAAGAGCAAAAGGACATCTGTAAACTATCAAAGAAAATACTACAACTGGCTTTACCTCAGCTTTTTAATCAATTTAAATCCTCCATGTGGGCGTTTCTATACATTTTAAAATAATAACTAATACTCAAAAAGACATTTCTAAGTTTTTTCGGGCCCCAAGTGACATGAGCTTTTTCTTCAAATCAACCATCTAGCATTTATAGTCAATTAAATGGAGAATGAAAAATTAGCAGATGAACTCGTAAGGGATATTAAGTATATGCTGTCCTCACATATTCAAACCTGTGTTTGCTCTGGTTTTTTATAAAAATATCTTCATAGAATCTTCCAAAGCAAAACTAATCATGCTTTCTAGCAGGCCATTATCAACAAACTCTACTATGAGAGGGAAGAAACAAAGCATTGAAAAACAGGGACTGCAAAACAGAGTCTGACTAGAAGAGTATTTTTTAAACATTATTTCTTCCCAATCTCTCATGCCTGCTGTGCAATTATCACAATCAACTTCACATTGCTGGGGAAACTTATTAATACATAAATGTCAAAAAATTATCAGTTCTTAATGTATGAATTGCCGCCTTCTTGCAAACGGATGACTACTTCTGGTATTTTTTGCAGAAAAGCTTCAGCATTGTTTGCCACATTGGTCCTTCTATCTTCCATCAGCATCTGCAGTCAACTACTGCTTTGGTCAAAGGTCCAGTGTTTTCTTTTAATTTTATTTCAGGAGAGGAGGCACAAACTCAGAGAAAAGAGTTGTAAGTCCTGCAGTTTCAAATTCCTTTTGTAGCTCCTCCAGTGTTGAATATTCTTTGACTTCAAACGACTGAAACCTACATTGTAAAAGGGAAACTCATGAATATGCCTGGAATTGTCAGAATGTAATTATCAATTCTGTTACCTTTCTATCCACAACAGTATTAAATTATACCTTTTATGCTGTGACTGTACTTCTGTCTCACACAGTACACTCATCATTTTCTCTTTGCATTTCTTTCCGCTTGAGTCCACATCTACCTTACAAGTTTTCTGAAGAATCAAGTACTCCTAAATGACAAAAAAATCCCAAAATATTAAATGTCACCTAATATTTTCAAAGTTTAGTAAAATGCAAAAGCTCATTCAAAACATACAGACTTTTTTTCAGAACATAGCAATCAAACTTTGAAAGTGCCCATCCCAAAAAGTGAACAACTACTTCTAGTCATCAGTTTTAAGTTAAGTGCAGGCCTAACTGATTTAGAGAAAGAGAGTCAGAAAAGCCAAAACATTCTCCTCCAACATTACACAAAAACCCACCTAATGCAGTGGGAGTTCATAAGTACAGACAAGAATTTCATAGTCCAGCCATGCACTACGACCACCATGTGGTTCCACACGAAGGAAAGGGACAGTCAGCAATGAGTTAGAAATAAGTCTGTTATTGATTTCTCACCACAAATTTTTCCACTTTCTGGGGCATTTGGTAAATACAGGAATCTGAATTTAGGCATTTTAAAGTCAGGAAACAAAGGGATACAGGGTTATAATTACAGTGGGAAGCAAAGCAACACAGACCACAGGTCTAAAGTTATCACTGGTTTCTTTCTCATAGAATACTTTCTTTTTCTTAAATACAGAATAAAGTTGTTGGGTCTTCCTACTCTCATAATGATCAATTTGCTTCCAAAATTGTTAATCTTAGAAAAACACACACAAAATATTCAGACACGTAGGTTTCAGTGGCAAATCAATAGAACTAGTCAACATTCATTGTTCCTGCACCTTAATGCTGCTCCTGTCACCCTGAAGAAGAATCAATATTATCTTGCCCATGAACATCAGTCTTCCAGTCAGCCTTAGATCTGAAGCCCATTTTTCCACAGTTTTCACGTATTTTGCCTTTGCTCTCATGTGATCTAAATGCAAAAGGAGCATCCAGATGCCATCTTCTGTTCCTTTTGACAAAGTAGCTTTTTCGTTGCAAACTGTTGCTGATTGCTTAATGACATCTTTAAGATGCTGCTGCACCCAAAGAATGAGATCGTGTACCATGGGTTCAGAAAGATGCTTCTCTGCTTGTTCAAGTAATTTATCTTTCACCTCCATACATTGGGCCCTTGTAAGCTGGTCTGAGTTAACAGAAATATCCGGTAGAGTTGATGGGTAATTGACTGGTAAATGAAACAACAGCTTTAAAAGTACATCTGTATCCAGCAGTTCTTTCACACTGACTTGAATTCTAAATGAGATTCCATGCACCTCTGGAAAATATTAAAAAAATAAACATTAATAGTTTGATTGAAGTTGAAATACATATATATCATTAAATCATGTTAGTTTCTTTAACAATTCAACTCAAATGAATGCCATTTCCTATAAAATAAGAGGGGGTGATATTTTTTTGCAACCAATGGCTCAAGCTATACCTGCAGGGTATCCTGAAATGAAACACTTCTATAACATAGTAGAAGGAAAGTTATTAACACATTCTAAAAAGCATTCACACCTTTTGGCTCTTTCAAAGTCTAGACAAGCCAGTAATAAAGAATTGTCTCTCTCAAACACATAATTCAGCTCCTACAGCTCAATAGCAAAAGCAAGGACAACTGAAAATAGAGACTTTTCTGGATAGACTCAGCACTGCCCTAAGTTTGCTCTGAAAGAAATCTGTAAGACTTCTAACATCAATACTAATGCAAGGCAAACAGACTTGCACTCAGTATATTTTTAAGACAATTTTTCAAAAGCAGTTCCATACTAAGAAGAGACCTGGAAAGAAAAAAGTCAGATTCTTTGTCCCCTGCAACTCGCAGAGAAAATACACTTAGATCTGTTCTGCCAACTCCTCTACAGCAGTTGGACTGACATATGGAAAACATCTCTGTTGGACACCTGACCTTAGATACTACAGATATAAATATGCATGTACTCATATAAATGTACGTTTATACATCTGCATATCTGCTCAAAATCTGTTGCAGGTTTACTTAAGAATAGAATTATTTTCAGAGTGAAAAGGATAAACACAGTATGCAGTGGGAAAGGCTAAAGACCACATCATCCTGATAAATCATATAATCAAAGATGCTTAATATGAAAGTTATGTACAGTAATTCATTAAATAAAACCTTCTTAACTAAAAGTTTCATGGAAAAACCATACAAAACTTGACAAAGTGAAAAGAGGGGACAAAGACCTAGCCTACTTTTGCTCCTCTGCCATGAAGTAAGAGGGTATCAATCAGATAAAAGGTGATCTTCTTCAGATGTTCTCTGCTTCACCCCTTTGATGCATTCTAAACGCTTCACCCCTTTTCTTTCAAAAATTGCTAAAATGTCAGGTTGATTCATTCTATGAGGGCAGGAGAAGCCAGATTTGAAAGGCAGATTAGAGCAGAGCTGAGTTTCAGAGCAGGTCTTTTGAAGTGACTTGCGCTCTTCCCCCCACCTTACCTTACCTTCCTTTACACGACAGTCAGTTGAATTATGTTTGATTAGCATTGCTGATGCTGCTAACAAACCTCTCTATGATTTTATATCTGAAACCTACTAAAAAAGTGAAAGAACCTAAAAGTGACTTGGACAGACAGAAGTACTTTAGAGCTTATGCAAGGGCATGTTTCCAAATCTCCTTCCTGGGTCATACAAACAACTCTCAAGGTCAGAGAAGTCACAAAATAAAATCAGCAAACCCTCCAAACGCAATAATCAAAATCTAGTAGTACTATAAAGAAGTCTCCAAACATCTACAAACCATCACTACCTAAGAGTGAAATCCAGAGCTGAAAGCAGTAAATGCAAATCCAGTGAATTTAATGAAATCACACCCAATCATGCCCATACTAATAGGCACCACATGTCGGAAGTGTCATTTCCTGCCAACAGGAGTTTGTCTTCAATCCTTCAGCACCCTATCAGAGGTTCCAAACTACTCTTAAGGCAAATGTATTCCTCAGAAAAACACCAGCCTTGGAAGAGACTCCTGCACGTGGTCAGTAGCTACAGAGCAGGATCTCAAGCCTTACAATTCCAATCCCTGTCTTCTGCTGCCCTGACAAATGTTTCTTCCTGGGCCCCAGCAGCAGTAGCTCCTCTGCCACTACACTGCGCCCAGCACACAAAATCACAGACACAGGCACAACACCCTGCACGGCGCGTCCTGGGGCCCCCGGCACCCTCCTACCACCACAGAGGTGTCTGCACACACGAGCATGGCACCAGACACAGTGCTGCTGCCACATGTCCCTCAGCTGTCCCTACTCAGGGCAGCCCCACCAGGTACACAGCCAGCTGGCATCTGGCTGAACGGGATGAGCGTTATCGTACTCCTGCCCGTGAATCACTTTATTTTAAATGATGTTGCCAAGAAATTTTAAAATGCACAGCCTATATAAATTGAAAAATACTACTCTATCGCCAGCTTAATTACAGTGGCAGAAAAACATGTTACCTTTCTGATAATCCTCCTAGGACTTTTTCACTAGCTTGTCACAACAGATCTCACCAACTCAGCAGTAACCAAGGGACAGACAAGCCAACCCTGTCCCTTCGACAAGGGCCTCCTGCTGCACTGCTCTTATTCTTAAACCTGCAAAACTCTCACACCTTTCCTTGTGATGATGAACTAATCCAAAGGAAGCAGAACAGCCTTGCATCCCAAGGTGTATCACCCCGAGCTATCAGGAAAAGCCCAGCTGTGCTCATTTACATCTGCTTCAGACTTACTTTTAAAAAGAAGAATCAGTTCAAGACCTTTGCAGGGCTACAGCACCTTAAGTTTATTTAAACCTTGCAGCGTCCATTTTCTGCACCAGCGCTGCAGACACTGGCAGCACAAAGAGCAAGCCACCGGCGTCCTGCACAACCGGGCTCCAAAGAAATATTTCCTTTGTTTGCACATGCTACAAGGGCCGAGTTGTCTTCACAGCAACACGGTGAATATTTCTGAAATAAAAGGTTGGGTATGACTGTTCTGCTGGCATTTAATGTGCTAATCAGACTAAACTCAATACATTTTAACTCATTTTCCCCCATAGCTGCATGCTTATCAGTATATTTAGCTCTAGCATACTTCAGATTTTTTCTTATGTTCCATGTCAACCAGACAGATATCCCCCTCCTCTCCTGCCCAAAGGCATTTTATGCTACACATGCAGTCTATTTTTAAATTCAGAAAATGGCACCTACTAACGTACAAGCTTAGAATATATAAATATATTTTTATAGCAAGCTTGGTGAAAAGACCAAAAGAGAACAGATTAACAATTAAATTATGGATTTCTATCTGTAACACTAATCTTTGCAAATAGATATGTAAGGTAAAAAAGATATGCTGTAATTAGTTTATTTAAATTCATCCACACATTGGTTTTGATAAAAACACATTTTACGTTCTGAATACTTCATTGTTAAATTCCAAAAAGCCAAAGTTTTTACCATACCAAGAGACCTGTAAAAGCATTGTCTTACATTCCTCAAAACCATGAATCCCCAATGGCCTCCTGTTTGATCCCATGGATCTACACACAAATTACTCTTAATGTCTTAGAGATTGCATAACATAACACTCCTCCTGGAAGTTATGTCTGCGCACCATTTGTCAATGACAATTTATATGGTTTGAAGAGATAAAGCAAATGCAAGCTAAAGACTACAGCAAAAGGTAATCGTATACAGACTAAAGGATCCTGCAGCTCCAACAAGTAAATTCCAACAGCAGGAAAAATACCAATAATCATTGTTGTAAATAATCTTTTCAATTCTAGCAGAAAACTATGGAAACCAACCATATATACCTGATCGTAACATATCATGAACGCAGCCTGGTTAAAGGCCCTCCAAGGTCACATAACATCAATATAAATAAAATAGCCTTTTCCCATTGTGCACTTGGGGCACCTCACTTTTATGTTCCAGGAAGGTTTCTAAACCTTTTACATTCTGGCAGCTTGTAAACACAAAATCATTTGTGCATATATGAACCACAGAGAAGAATGTGCCTATATTTCTCAACAGATTTGGAGGAACAGATGCGTATATGCAATGTTCAGATACGCGCACGTTTTTTAAAATTAACATCTGATAAGCCTGGATACTGCTTTTTCAAACTATGCCCAAAATAACATTCTTGAACTTTTTCACTGAAAAACAAAGTTCAGTTGAAACATTTCATCAATCATATTTTAAAAATACACCCTAAATACCAATCCAAAAAAATAAAATGGCAGAATTACATGCCTGCACTGGAGCAGGAGGTGTGTCATGCATATCTAGATACAAAATTCTGGGTTTAGATTACCGTGGTTAATTGTGCTCCCTGCAGACACTAATGTCTTCATCCAAGCTCTCTCCTCAAGCACAGTCACCTACAACAGGGCAACTGCCCTGGACAATATCCAGATATTCTGAGTGTCTCCAGTGAGGGAGACTCCACAAGCTCTCTCAGAAACCTCCAGCATTCAGTCATCTTCACAGTAAAAGTGTTTTCTTAACAATCACAGCTCTTTAGGGCTCAATACAAACATGTGCAGACAAAATCTGACAGCAGGCAACTATATCCATCTTCAGCAGCACTTCCCAGGACTTCACTGCAGTCCAACCAGCAGGAAGCTGCTCCCTGTCCATCACTCCACTGGGAGCTGGGCAGCACTCTGCAATAGCTCCCAGGAGAACCTGTGATACAAAATATAACCATATTCTCTCTGTGTGTGCACATGCATGTGTACCTCTCTCCAACAAATATCTAAGAGTTGTCACATCTGTGGTAGGCACTAATCAAAATTCACTAATGGTCTGGATCTGAACAGACACCAACACTAGCATATCCCACCTGACATTTAAGCCTGACAGCAGCTGCTATTGCACGCTGGAACTATTGAGATTTATTCTCCCTTGCTGAAAGGTGCATCTTCACAGCACTGTACAGCACAGACTGATAAAAGCCATCTCTTAATAGTATGTTCTGAGCAGTGGCCACCATGGCTGTTGCAGAAACCACGAAGGCATCTGCACTTCCTGCATTCCTTGCCGACAGCATCCAGCAGCTGACAGGAGCAAGTGCTACAAACCTGATCATTCCACCCACAGGAGACACATCAGTACATTATAAAACCTACAGCCATACACATCTTGCTGAAGCAGGAGAACATCTGGTACGTCACAGTGCCCAGGTTGTCCCCTCACCCCAGAAAAACAGAGATGACCCAATACTTCTCATGCACTGCAACAGCTGTACCCCTGCTCAGTATTACTGAATAAACACCTGCTCTGTTAACGCGTACAAGATTCACCTGCTTGTTTACCTAGAGAGGAGCCAGCGCGCTCCCAGCGCTGCCCCTCGCCTGCTGCCAGGGCCTGCAGGGCACTGAGAAGGTCCCTAACGATAAGGGAGCAGGGCCCGCTGGGCTCCGCGCCCCAGGGGCGGCCGGCAGCACAGACACCCAGGGCAGGGACACGCGACAAGCGACACCAGCGAGCGGCTGAGCCGGCGCTGCCCCGGAGGCTGGGCCCCGCCGCCAGCGGCCCCGGAGCGCTTCCTCCCGGGGCTTTAGCGGGCCGGGCCGCCGCGCGGAGCAGTGGGAGACCCCAGGCTGGGGGCAGAGAGCGCGGCCGCCTCACCTGAGGCCGCCAGCACCTCGCAGGCGCCCGGCTCGCAGTAGATGGCGGCGAGCGCCGACAGCTCCTCCCGCGCC
>VZRL01004258.1:279769-320973 GCA_013397895.1 Origma solitaria | reverse complement strand
CGGCTGTGCGCGGCCCGCGCTCTGTCCTTGTGTACCTCCCTCTCTCCGTCTGTCCCTGACCCGACGAGCCCGTGCCCTGTCCCTGTGTCCCTCCCTCCCTCTCTCCGTCCGTCCCTGACCCGACGAGCCCGTGCCCTGTCCCTGTGTCCCTCCCTCCCTCCGTCCGCCCGTCCCTGTCCCGAGGACCCCGCGCCCTGCCCCGGGCTGCGGAGCGTTGTGCGCCGATCCGAGGCACAGCGAGGAAGAGCCGGCTGGGCCTCGGGCTGTACACGACCCACTGGATCGCATCTGCACAAAGAGTTACTAGAATATAAAATGATGTTATATTCAGCTGTTGTGGCTTCGCAATCCTGTTAACAGCCCGCACACCGAGGTTGTGCGCTGCCAACAGTACCATCAACGCCCAGGCAAAATAATTCAGAGTCTTCTATTATTACAGAATAACTTCTAAAAGCAAGGGCGGGGGGGGTGTTACTTTTCAGGGGAGTTTATCCTGCTAGTTTTAAGCCCCTAATACTGTGTTGAAATAACAAGAACTGTGAGGGCGCTGAGCAGGAGGAGGCAGTCGCTGGGACGGAGCCGGGCTGCTGTCAGAAGGCTGAGGTGGAAATTAGCCTTCAGAGTGCCTCCATTCTATTATTAAGAACTTCTTTGCCCCATGTCTTTTCCCCTTCTCCTCATCCACTTTGCATATTCCATTTTACATGTTTAAATAAAAAAGTCGATGTAAATGTCTTTTGAATTGACACTATCACAAGACATGGAGGTCTCTATGAATAAGTTACTGCACCCTGACATTTGGAAGTCATCAAATGAGACAGTATAATGTCAGCTTGATATTTTTCACTCTATGAAAATATCAGCTTCATGTCAAAGATCTAAATTCCATCTTAATGTAATAAGTTTTCTTGTATTCACAGACAACTGAAAATACTAAATATTTAAATTTGAAATGAACTTCTACAGTTACAATCTGGCCTTCATATTCCATTATTATGAAATTGAAAGTCACTATCTTATTTCTCCTCCTCCTTTTTTTATTTCTTCAAGCATTGCAGTGTTTGATAGGATGTTATCCATATTCTCTAAATGGATACTTCCCCATCAAGATGTAGCAAATAAAGTTAAAAAAGAAAAGTCTCGCTTTTCAGAGTCAATCTGTATTAAACCAGCTCCAACATCCTGTCATGAAACCATTGTGCCACCAGTATCTTCCACATTGCCTGACAAGGGAAACAGAATCTAAGAAATCTTACCTTTCATACACAGGTAAGATTAATCTTCCCAGCGTTATTTGCAAAAGCAGTATCCTTTGCCTTCCACTCACTATAATTACAGACTCAATTAGGTGTTGTTTCAACAACCACTAGTGAATATATATAAAACAGTGCATTTAGACTGGTTTTTACCCTAACCTGAGTAGCAAATAAGAGGAGCAGCCAGACATTTGGAAAAAAGTGTATTTGGAACAACCATCTGTATCTTTTTATGGTCATTTCCATGCCAGCCCCTTTGCCATCTCCTCAATCACAACTGCAGGCAGTCCTAAAAGCACATACTCCAGAAGGCATTAAAGAACCACTAGGAATTCTAGAAGTCACTGCAGTTGCCCATTTTGGGCTCACAAGACAAATGCTAATGAGGAACCCATAACCACAGCGAAGGTGATGGCTGACCAGTGCAACACAAACTCCCTCCACCTTTTGGCACTGTTGCAGTTCCCATATTTTCTGATACAAGTGTTACCAGCTCTAATGCAGCCAGAAAGGCATTCTTACCAGTCAGAACTGTCCTCACCTGAGTTAAACAGCACTGCTTTTTCAGAGAACTAAGAAAGAAGCTACCATTTCTCTAATAATAACTGTAAGTGTTATTGCAATGGTAGAAGTCTCCCCCAAAGTGGCTTGTACAAAAATGGCAGAGAGAAACCAACAGGAAACCTGTAAAAATCCCTCTAAATAAACTAAGAGGCAAAAGCTTGAAGAAAACAGAAGGAGAAGCAACACCAGTAATTGTGAAAATACATGATAAATCATGGAAGTATTTTCCCCTGGTATTCTCACGTACAGCTACTGGAAATGTTTTGGACTTTTAGTTTGGGGGGGGGTTCTGTTTTTTTACAGTTAAAATAAACTCATTTAACAAAAAATTAACATTGCAAATTAAAGCTGCCAAAATTTGCATCATTTGCTCTAAGGTTAAATTCAGCATTTTCATGAGGTTTTGAGTTTTTTCAAATGAGGTAACAAATTCTCATTGATATATAAAAAAAGACCTTTAATTTGAGAAAAAACAAAGCAGAAGGAAAACCTTTTCTATTACTTTTCCTTGTAAGTACTTTAGAAGCAAGTTTTTCAAGGATTTGTGATCTAGCAGTGCTTTTTAAAGGCACTTGCATTTATCCTCCATGCATCAAACTGCTCTAAGTCAATTCCCTGAGACACTTAATCTTTTGGCAGATGGAAACTCATTTTGAAAGTGTACTAATGATCAATTAAAGCATTAGCTATCACTGCAGACAGGAGGTTTATGGGGTCATATTCTTCAGAAGCTGGAGGCAAGAACGGCAGCGTGTTAGCAAAATAGCTAAAACTTTCTGTAGTTACCACAAAATTGGCAAAACATTGGAAAACAAGAAACATTACATTCTTTTTCTTTTTTTTCCATAGTATGTTGAAAACAAATGTGATGGTTTCTATTTTATGAGAGGCCATGGTCCAAACTGAACATCAGCAAAAGAAATAATGTAATCTTTTAAATTTTCTTAATGAAGCCTAATAACTCTCCCAATACTTCCAGTAAATTTACATAATCATTTGAAAATTGGATTCATTCAGAGCCCAGTCAAAAATATGTACCCACACTACAAATATGCAGACATGTATTGTGAGGAGCTACCATCAGAATCAGCGGCTCAACGGTAAATAATGTGCCGTTTGTGTCATTTCACACATGCTTAAGGCCCCACAATTAGGTTTGTAGTTGAGTACTCTGCCCAGAAGTTTCTATGCAATTTGATGTTCATGTAATAAGACCAAATAGATGTAACTGTCACAGTCCGAAGAGAATATAAGAGTCTTCTTCTAGGAGTTTGACAAGCCATTTTTTCTTGAAGGCGAAGCACGTAAAAGTGATTAGCAATCTACTGCAAACTAAAAAGGCTGCTTTTTATTACATATGTCTAGTATGACCATAGGTTCCTAATGCTAACATTGATGAGAGAATCAATACTTATTTGATTCACTGCATAAAGATCTTTGTATGCGATTTACCTTGTACAAAGGGAGATAAACAGAATGTATTTTCTTTCAGTGAGAGTAAAAATGCATGAAGTTGCCTACTAAAAATTCGTAAAAATCTAGCAATCCTGTACATTTTTTTTAAAAAACATATGTAAAGCTACTTGTGGGTAGGGAAGGCTATAATACTGAAGATAAGAACACATCTAGCATCAAGTTATATATTCTATCTTCAAAACATTCAGCTTCCACATGAAGTGCATCTGTTTGTGGAATCTACATGAATTCTCCTCCAGGTGTAAGCAAAGGGAGACAGAGAATTAGTGTGCCATTTAATTTACTACGTGTTGGTAACAGATATCTTTAAAAAGTGGTGGTTTTGAAACAGGTATTTCGACCCTCTAAAAAAGCAAACTTTAATAAGAGTCCAAATATTAGGCACTGCTTCTTAGCCTACCAGTTCATTTTCAGCTGCTGAGCTACAGCAATATATCTGTGCCTCCATCTTTTGCAATTTGGCACATTAGCTACTCTTTCCCCACACTTTGATACAAGAGTGTAACAAACAAAATGGGAGTGCATAAAGATGACAGACTACTTATGACCATTTTCAGAACACTGAGAAGTCCTTTGCCACACTCATACCTTTTAAAAGCATAACAGTATTCATCAGCGCATTTGAGACTTCAAATTTACAGAGCACATTAAAGTCCTGATGGTAAATACATGATGTAAACACTAGACAGCATTTCACACTAAACTAGCATACCTCTTTCACCTCATAATTCAAAAGTGGTAATCCAGAACACTTTGCTCTGGCAGTAGAAAGTAGTAATAATCAAGAATGGACACAACTATCTTCTCACAGCAACACAGTCTCTTCCTTTTACAGCAAAGCAGGGCAGAAATTTTAAGGCTTAGCTGAAAAATTCTTAAGAGGGATTGAAGCTAGGACCATTGGCATAGTATGAAAGGAAGGAGCAAAGGCATTTCTAGGGGGCAGGAGAAAAAAAAATAAATAAATGAAGAGTGACAGAAGAGCTACAGCTCCCCTTCCCAAACTGCCTGCAAGGGCAAAATGTTACAGGATGACTCGAGAGTCAGGAACTCCGGGCATCCCAAAAAGATAAGCCTCTGAATTACTGCCCAGTTACAGAGCACTCATGTTGGCCAGATGCTAACAGGACAAACTGCAGAGGAGCAGAGAGCTGGTCCATCATGGCTGAGCAGGGAGGGTGTTGCAGGCACACAACCAGTCCGGTGCCAGGCACCCCTGTGCACCCCAGGGGCTGCACTGCAGCCTGAAGCCATACCTGAATGCACAATGGCTCCCTGCTCCAGGAAATACAGGTCAGTACCACTCCTGACTGCATGTGCATGACCCAAGACATGATTACAGCTGGGAGTGTTATGCTGAAGGCCTTTTCCACAAGTCCCAGAGACTGCATTTCCTGGGCACTGCAACACCCTTAAGAACGTATCTTCAGGGCAGAGCAGGAAGGCACCCCGAACTTGTTTCACCTGCAGGAGTCAAACACAATAGGTCAAGCACGGCTTCGATACAGTAAAGCAGAACACATGTGAACTTCAGATATCTAAATACAGAATTTCAGAAGCAGCCTTTCTTTAGCAAGTGTCTGCATTTTCCCTTTGGAATGTGCACAAGGTTAACCTTGGTTTGAGATGTTGGTTTCCAAAATTCTGTTTCAGCCTACTGGGACTGGGAACCTGATGTCACTGCAGAATTCCCTGAAAGGGCTTCATCAGGATAATACTTCACTTCTTCGGCTCCACGAACTCTCCATACCTTCCTATACTTACAAAGAAAGGATATAAATGTATTTATTTATTACACACTTTCTTTCAATATAGCCTAAACAATAATTTTTCAGTTAAAATATCCTTCCCAAGGATTAAAAAAATATCAATTTAAATCACCGTTTTTCAAATTTACATTGGAGTTATAATCACTCTCACATCCATGCATCATGCATCAAGGAACCCAATCCTAAAAAAGAAAATTCCATTTACATCCTTAAGTCTTACTGTTTTTAGAAATTAATTATTTTCATGTACTCTTCTAGGAATATTTTTTTTTAATTTCCTTGCATTCCTCTCAAGTTAGCCAGACTCAGGATGAATATATTTGTTGTCAGATGCTCATATTCTGAGAACTGCTGTTTCAGTTAGCTAACACTTGAATTTAGTTCTTGGGTTTTGTTTCTGTATTTACCTGAAAAATGAGCGGCATATATTTAAAGATGTGACAATAGTTAAATTGTAGTAATATACAATAATACCTAGTAACAGTTCTATAGCAAGATTATAGTTGTAACAGACTATAATCTCATATAACACGTGCAAAAGCTCATCTTAATAATTCTTACAGCTAAAAGTATGATCACCAAATACTAGTGTTAAGAAAAGTGTATTTATTTGATTCTCCTTTTAGTTTGATGATGAACTAGTACATTTCATTAACAGTAGCACAGAAAAGAACAATTTTGAATCTATGGAAGATGGAACATAACAGAAGATAGTAAACACATGAAGTGGCTTGTGACAGTTTCCCCAGATTTAGCAGCAATTACAATTTCCGTAACACTCTCAACATCACACTGCCAAAATCAACAAAGCAAACTCGTTCTTTTGAAGCTTCTAAAGTACTCCCTACAGTGGTGTACCCTTTCCATACTTAGTAATGAGAAACACAAAATTCTCAGTGTATCAAGTTGCCAAATGCATAGACCAACTACAAAAAAAAATCCCAAACAAAAGCAACCCACCACCCGAAAAAGCAGTACTCCTCAATCTTTACTGTTAGAACAGAGAAGTTCCTTCATTGTCAGATATACTTCACACAAGCTCACACACTTTTCATATCTCATACATAGCCTACTCAGATGGAATTTTTTTCTTCCCTATTTATCATTTATATATACATATATATATATCTGAATCACTGAAAAGGTGAAAAAGGAATAAGCAAAGTGAATATGGGTTAGAGCATGGTTTTTGTCTTAGGATTCTGGGTAATATTAATTCCTACCATCCATGACAATTGGAAAGCTTCCCTGACTAATTTTTCCCTAGACAGGAAGTGACTTTCCCAAAACACTGAGAGCAGATTCACCTAAAAGAAAAAAACAAACAAACAAAAAGCTTCCAATGTCAGTTAAACATAAGCCACTTTCAGAAAATGAAATGTACAGCTACAGCTAGTGCCCCATTTAGTTTGGGGAGTTTCAAGAAGACAGCCTCTGCCATTGGAGAAGCTACAATATGATATTCTCTTACTCCTTTCCATTCCCAAGTGTTTTGCACAGCACCTGAAACTTACTGAGTCATGCAAACTTAAAGCTGTTACAGTGGAAGACTTAAAAAAAAGAAGTTGGTTTCCCTTACTAAGCACAAATATTAAACAAATCCTTAAGCCATGCCTGGCTCTTAGAGAACACCCCAATCAACCTTCTCCCTTGGCACTTTTTTGCTACCCTTTAAGCCCAGTTATACACACACCTGTAATACACCTCACTACACTCACAGGTGTGACTGTGGAGTCACACCCCCTTGTGCAATTCCTTATTAAATAAAAAAGCATGCTGTAATATCATTAATGCAGCCAGGATGCCAAATACAGATGCACTGCATTAAGTTCTTTAAATAAGGCTTAGCTCTGTCCTGAATTCATTACATGACACACATTAAGGACATGAAAATACTAAAATAATGCATTTTGTTACATTAGAAAACCACCTTTTAAATACTCAAATAAATAGCCATTAAATATCAATTTTATGTCCTTTTAGAAATGCTGTTTTAAAAGTGACACTCATTTCCTGCTTCTAACAGATATTTTTCTGCTCAAAGATCAACTGCAGATTAAGGCATAAGTATATTCACCTTTTCTACATAACATACCTTTAAAATACTCATACTACACTACACCTCCTTTAACTGATTAACTGAAGTTTTCTGAGGAAGTATGTATTTGTATGTATTTTTATTTCCAGTTTTCACTAAATCAGTAATACTCAAAACTCCAGTCAGAATCAGAATTGTAATGTATTTGGTGCAGCACCGAAATCATTAAATGAAAACAAGGCAAGCTTATGCAGAATCCGAGATGAAGTAATGCTTCCCATTTCTTAAGAAAATTTAGATACGTGTTTTTGCCACTGTAACTTTATTATTCCATTTGAAACACCACAAAGCATTGGTGTACTTAACAAGAGATTTCCTTGTCCTCCCTTCCCACCCCCAAAGAACAGTGGTGATGATGAAAGCAGTGACATCTGCAGAAAAGGTCTATCTCAAGTCCTGGTATTCACATGTTCTTTGTCTAGGAGGAAAGTGGTTACTTTTCGAGTACACACCACAGGAGCAGTTAGGAAGTCCAGCGCCACCAGGCCACCTTCACTCTGTCCCAGACGGCCGAGAGCGAGTCCAGCGCAGGGCGCACATCCAGGATGGTGAACTGGTAGTTCTTGTCCACTGCTCCGCCATCATAGTAATCGATAACGTAGCGCACTTCCTTCCCACAGCGGTCAACGATCCAGTCATGCCGATCAAAGGGTAGCTCATACCTGGGAAGGACGCGTAACAAGCCATGTTGATATTTTAATGGATATTATGAACCTGGGAGAGGGAGTAGACGTCCCATTCAAGATTAATTTATCTGTAAGATCCCACTAGTACTTCTATCTTCTGGGCATTCTAACTTGCAATACCAGTTCTGAGACATCTTTAAATTAATTCTACACATCTGTTTTCAGACACATCTCTCTGGCCTCCCATCTCCCATCTCACTTCTTTCCTGCCCACATACCCCATCCATGAACGTATTCTGGCTCTTGGTGAGTACTCCTTTGCTTTGCCTCCAAACCGCATCAGTGACGGCCCACACGGACATTCCCTGTGCACACAATTAAAAATGAAAATAGCTTTTACCTTTTAAAACAGCATTATTTTCAGGGATTAAATTACTATGGTAATTTTAGTAACATAGAAACTGAGTGGAAGAAAGAGCAACAGTAAAAAAATCAATTACAAGTGATATAAACCAACTTTTTTCTTTCTTTCGAGGTTTGAAACGTCACTCAGTTTCTGCCAGCACTAACTGCTGGTAAGATATTCTGCCAGCACTAACTGCTGGTAAGATAAAGTATCTCTGATGCACTCCATGCCATTGTTGTAATTTGTCAACAAAGCAGTTCTCTGCAAATCTAAACCACAGATTTAACAGATTAAAGAACAGAAACCCATAATCCAAACTACTATGTAACAACAATCATGGCATTTCAGAGAAAAATTAATAATACAGAGTGCTTAACTAGTTTGCTTCTTGTAGGAACAGAGACTATGCTGACCTAAAAAGTGACAGTTTGCTTTACACCAGTCGTGCTAATCTAAGTTTACATCTCATATCTTTGTCATAATGACAAATATTTTGCATGTACATACATAGCATGTAGAGCTTCCCACTTCAAAATCTCCTTCCAAGCTTGCTCATTATTTTGATTATGTATCTTAATAATGTTGGTCATGTCTTCACTTGTTATGTCATCGTCTTTCCACCTCCACCTAAAAAATAAGAACTTTAAAACAGTTTATAAACCTTACAGCATAACTACTGCACTTTCCTCAGTTTATCTGATGAACATCTGAATCGAGATTTAAGGTTGTATGTAAGACACAATAAAAGTATGCAAACTTCTGGCTCATCTACTTAAGCATCTTGTAAAATGCTTCATTTTCCGTGTAGAAGTGTACTTATCCAACTTATCATAACACAGATCCACAAATTCTACATAGCTAAATTAACAGCTTAACTGGATCACAGTTATCAGAGTGTGCAAACATCACCACATCCACAGTATTCATAAAAATGCTTAGGAAAAATCCCACTTGCATTCCTAATGCACAGAAGTCCTGTATTCAATACATTTTGCAAACACTTAGAAATACTTTTCATCTCTCTTGACACTACACTATGACTGCATGTGTGCTTCCTTTTCAAAAGACATAACATTAATACATTTCAGTGTTTACAGGACCAAATCTTGTATGTTCCATACAATATGTCATACTGTGTTATGAACCATATCGATATGTAGAACAAAGAATTACTATTGTTTCAATAGTAACCACCTGTAAAGTTCACCTGTTCGAGAATGACAAACAAATCCCTACAAAAGAACGAGAAAACACCAGCACAGGTGGATTTTTAGGCCACGGGAGACATTAATCGTTCAGTTAGGTCTTGCCTATATTAAATTTCTGTAAATACTGAAAATATCTACTTGCAAATTTCCCCACTCCTAGCAATTCTGCGAAGTTTGATGTTCTCAGAACTTCTACCGTCATTTTATAGGATTAGCATGACATCAGCTGACTTTGAAAGCTGGCAATCGTGCAAACTTTGGGTATGCCTGTGCATGGACTTGTAAGAAAATTTTCTGAGCCAGTAGCAGTTGTTTGATGTTCCCTACCATCTTCCTGATCACTAGAAGAGACATGGCCTTTGAGACCAACTCACCCTTAAAATAAAGATGTTTATAAAAATAGTATTTTTAAAAAAGAGCTACTTTATTATTTAAATTGGTTAAATCCCACAAACTCCCCAAAAATAACGAACAATAACTAATGATACTACTTCACGAACTCCAGGCTCACAGCTACCATCTGGTAATTCACAGTATATTTACCCTTTTCGTAGCATAGCATTCCAGAACATCTGCTCTGAAGGGTAGACCCATTTCTTGTCAGAATGTGCTCTAGGAATGGAAGATTCTTCTCTAACAGTTGACAATGGAAATGGTTGACCTGGGGATGGCTGCTGATTGGGAGGAGGCATCTAGAGAACAAGGAGAATCAAAACAAACTAGAGTATTAACATCTTTTTAATTTACAGTGTTTGAGAAAAATCAAAGCATAATCAATCAGCTCCTACAAAGATCAAGAAGTTCAGCCTTGATTTAAGTCCACCAAAATTATCCTTTTTTTGCAGCAGAACTCTTCGCACAAGTTTGTCATCAGAAGACTAAAGGAATGTTTTCTGCCTAAACTTTAACTTTCAAAAGAGCAATGCTTTGTCTAAATCGGAAGAAATCTTGGAGAGATACTAATAAGAACTCACTCATATTGCTATTACACAGCACCCAAAATCCACCAATGTATCATAAAAAATACATGTGTAACTAATAAGTAGAATGCAAAAGATATTTAAAAACCACCTTTAATCAAAGAGATGTAAATTTGAATACAATGTTAAATGAGATATAACTTGTTTTAAAATAAAAATTTGCAGATGAAAAGAGAGAAAGCAGTGTTAAAAATCAAAAAAATAAATGTTATTTCCCAGAGTTTCCACCTTACACAGTAACACTATTTACATTTTTGGTTATAGCACTTCAGAAGAAACTAGACAAAAGAAAACCCCTGAAATAAGCAAAAATTACCATATTGCTGGGATCTATGTCATCTTTCCCTTGCGATGCACCAGACTTCACAGGACATGCTACAAACTCATAAGCTCTTTCTTGATGTGCAGGAACATCATCTGTGTTCTCATTTCTATGATCAACAGTCTTCATGTGCATTGGGCAACCTTAAACACAAGAGTAACATACAATTTGGTACAAGATGAAAACTCTAAGACATGACAGGAAGTGGAAAAGTTCATTGAAGGCTCACATAAATGCAAATGGCTATTTCACTTCTTTTTCTGAGTTTTTCAAGAGTTTTAACTGCATTCTCTTTCCTGCACTGCAGGACCCAAAATCACGAAAACATCTGAGTTTCCTGTGTAGTCTTTGAATGCTCATTTCCTACCCTGTACTGGCCCCTATACTGAACTGCTGGTACTTAAGATTTCCTCAGGGAAGCTAACACAGTGTCTTGACTGAGTCAACAGACGAGCTGATGTCCTTCTCCAGGCATTCATCTCATTTCACCCTTCTGCTGGCCTTTTCCAGATGCATGGTTTTAGTGACAACCAGTCAGCCAGTTACCATCTCTGTAGGGGGTCACTGACGCTCTCTGAGTGTACCACACAATGGCACCAGATTTGCAGGGCCCTGTGAAATGGGACAAATGGGAGTGACCCACAGGTTCTCCAGCAAGCACCTCCTGTCTCTACAAACCAAGCAGCTTGCAGAGTGCCCTGGTGAACAAGTGACTCCTCCTAAGGAAAATTTACTTGAAATTACTTTTGTTAGGTGAAAAACTCAAGTTTATTTCAAGAATTTCACCCCTTCCCCCCACGATTTTTCAGTCTGGTTTCCATGTAAAGAGTTTAGTTCGTTTAGGTTTCAAGAATGGTTACCGCTCATTTTCTCCTGATGCATGGGACATTCTGAAGGTGGAGACGCCGTCTGATAGTGCCTGGATGCACTTGGTGACTGCTCTGCAGCAGCCGGGGAGGATGCGGACAAACCCATGGCCTCTGCACACCGGGCCTTTTCAGGTCAAGCTTCTAAAGAAAAAGAAAGCAAACATTCGTAACACAAAAGTACACTGGTTATTTATTATGGTGAACACACGTGCAATTACAGTGCTGCACCACAAATTTAAAAATTTATTTTAAAAACCATTTAAGTGACCAGCTTCCGGCCCAAACAAAAGCCCAAGCGCCTACCGAAGCTCCCTCCAGCGCCTCCCCCGCCGCTCCGCACGGTCACTGGCGGGGCTGTGCCCGCACGCCGTGAAGGGCAGCGGCTCCGGCCGAAGCAGCCCGGCCGTGACCGCCCCGCAAGGTCAGGGCAGGCCCGCCCCTCTGCGCGGCCCGGCGGCACCCCCGCCCCAGCGCCGCCTCNNGAAGTCTCGGGCAGCTGGGGCGCACGGCGGGGCCGAGAGCCGGGTGTAAGGCGGCTCAGCAGCGAACTCTGCCAGCAGAGGCTGCGCTGAGCCCCGGGCAGCTGCGTTAGGGAGAGCTCCGTGTGCTCGCACCTCGTGCTCCAGGCTTCTTCATGAAACTGTCTCTTACAACCGCAAATAATTGTTTAAGTGTAGAAGAAACCCACAGTGTAGCCGTACAGTACCCACAGCACGCATCGATAGCGTAAAGGTGTATCCTTTTTAGCATTAAGCTTGTGGAGATAGTAAAGGTCTTTAAGATCGTTTTAAAACATCAACTAGCCATGACGAGTATCACAGCTCTTTTAAGAGTTGCTAAGAATACTGCCTTATTTCCAGGCCAGAAGATGCAGTTTAACTATAGGTGCGGAATACCGTGCATGACACACACAAGATGGAGCTCACTGTGCATCACAGCAAGGAATATTACTTTCATCCCATCCCTGTTTGACCAAGAAGTGATAGAACCTGGCTATGCAGTAACCACTGTAACAGTAGGTACAAACCCCATAGGACTATTTCAATGTTCATCCCACCTCATGGACTCTCAAAAGGCTGTCAAGTGCAAAAAGCAGGTGGGGAGATGAGAAACATTCATTATAAATGTATAACAATTAGAACTCATTAAAAGCATAACCAACCTTCTATTCCATTGTAACAATTAAAAATAAAACTAAAGTAGAAAGGAATTTAATCTTCAAGTGGCACAGTTATTATAGTAATTTAGGATGAAGAAAATCCAAATTCAAATCTGGAAGAGGGGTGCACGTAAATACAGAAATTAGTTATTCTCTCCCATTTCTTTCAAAAAAGATCACAAAGATTTAAACAGACCAATTCTAAATAGACAAGTTCTAAGGAGCAGTATTTCAAAATATATAACTACCTGAATTTTAAAAACTTTTATATATTCCTCTCAAGAGTGCTTTTGATTTTCACATGCTGTCTTTCAAAGTAGGATCTTTCTTATTAACAAGGACATTGCCATTCAGTGTGAACATGAAATAAAAATACAAGTATAAATCAATATCAAATATTCATCCTTTCATTCATTTTTGCCCTTTTATAGTCTTTCTTACGTAAGAGGAAATTGCTTTCAACCCTTTCTGCATGCAGGAATTATTAGCACAGCATATTGAGAACCTTAAGATAGAAATGTAGCATCATGTCAGTAATTGAATATCTACTATATGCCCTAGAAAATATTCTGATTGCTTCCATCATTTCCCAATTTAGGCATATTTGGCTTTGCTGCAGTATCTGAGACTACACTCACAGCTGTGTAAGCAGCACTAAACAACCATTCTAATTCTTCACTTGGTACACGTACAGAACCACAGAAGAATTTGGGTTAGAAGGGACCTTAAAGATCCTCTTGTTTCAACCCCTCTGCCATAGGCAGGGACATCTTTCCCTACACCAGGTAGCTCAAAGCCTCATCCAACCTGGCC
Organism: Origma solitaria; assembly: GCA_013397895.1. Lineage (NCBI taxonomy): Eukaryota > Metazoa > Chordata > Aves > Passeriformes > Acanthizidae > Origma > Origma solitaria. The sequence goes on along the minus strand of VZRL01004258.1, from coordinate 307,427 downwards.
TTGAACAGGGGCATCCACAGCTTCTCTATTCTGGTGTCTCATGACTCTCACAGGGAAGAATTTCTTCCTAACATCCAATCAAAACCTGCTTCTTTCAGTTTAAAGCCATTCCCCCTTGTCCTATCACTTCATGTCTCTGTAAAAAGTCCCTCTCCAGCTCTCTCTTAGCCCCTTTACATACTGGAAGGGGCTCTAAGGTGTCCCCCAGAGCCTTCTCTTCTCCAGGCTGAATAACCACAAGTCACCCATCCTGTCTTCACTTAACGACACAGTTTGATAAGATCCTCCCACAGAGCAACTGAAATCTCTTCTTCTAAATATTTCAAGTCAGTGGCAGAAGGACTCTACAGTAAAATAGATTTTTCTCTCTGATGTTCTCAAATGGGAAATTGGTTCTACTTCTTCCTCTCAAAGTACATAATGCTGTAGATGTCAGTACCATCTTCCTGCTTTCCACCATCACATGCCACCAGAACCAACAACTGCACTATTAGTCATTGTATAGATAATAGTTTTCACCCTCTGTGAGACAGGCCAAGTAGCAAATATTTTTTACTCAATGAAAAAAAAATTAAAGAACACCAAGGTCACAATCTCAATGAAGCACACAATCTATCCTTAGGTATATTGCACTGTGAACTCCAGAAGAGCAAAGCAAAAGAAGATACCAGAGTAGCTCACCATCTAAAAAATTACAGATATCCACTGTGAAGATTAAATAATTTTTTTTAAATCTTTGTGCAAAATTATCACACCAATATGAGGAGAGAAACAAAAGTTTTCAGCAAGAACACAAAAAGTAATAAAAAAATATGGGGGAGAAAATGAAAAGCAACTTCACACCTGAGTATGACACAGAAGTGGATATACAAAATACTTTCTATATCCTACATCTTAGGGAGAGATAATATTTCTCAGACTTTAAGCAAGATTTGTTGAATGCATGAGTTTAAGAATGGCTCACTGAAAGGCATCCCTTGTTCCCAGCCATGCTCAGTCCTTCCTTTCCACCATTCAGTGTTAAAAGCTGCCTAGTGCCAATACAAAAGCCTCCTACCAAGCCCCATTGTCCTTCCTCAAGCAGTTGGAAATCTGACCTATATAGCATCTGACCCCAAAGAATGTCTACGTCCAGAAATTCCCACTCACTTTCTAACAGACCAACTAGTTAATGAGTAGTTTACTACACTAGCAGTGTAAAATTAGTACCCTAAGTGTGTAATTTACAAATGCAACGAAATACCCTTCAAAAGATGAGAGGAAAAAAAGTAAAAACACTGGACTGCTTTGTATTTTCTTCTAGTAATTTAACCATTGCATAACACAAAAGAAAAAAACAGGAGTAATTCCTGTGCTTGGAAGCTGGTGGTTAAGATATAAACCAACAGCAATCTCTAAGGATGTTCAAAGAAACCTCTGGGCTTTACCACACAACTCGTGCTTCCTAGGCATACGTTCACTGCGCACAGAACCTGGGAATTGCCATACTGAGGAACTTAATCGCCCATCTCAGTATTCAGTAGGGGATTGCATAGTGCCTCACATTTATAATACTCTGACAACAGCAGCTCTTTATCCCCAGAGCCTTCAGACAACTGTCCAGCCTATGCCCTGACATACATGGTATTACAAGACAGTGCAATATAATTATATCATCCAATCCAAACGTTCTTCCCCAATACACAGCAAAATTTATAGTTTAGGTTACATTCCTGGCCCCAGTGATGTCCTACATAGAATTTCAGCATTGAAAAGTCCAGCCAACTGAGCAACAGTGTGGCTCAGACCTCATACACCCATCTTCACCTTTTTTAAAATAAATAAGATACAACATGAAATCTCAAGATACCATATAAGCCAGTTGTTTAAGAATTGAACCCCCCAAAAATTGTTCTTTCATGACACACTCATTATAGGTACATAAGCTCTTATCATATTAAGAAAGAAAAATACACAAAATAAGAAAGTGAGTTCCTTTCCTTTATTATGAAGTACCAATATCTTGCATACAACATGCAATTTATTGCTTATTGACATTATTGCATATATCAAAGGGGAAAAAATCAGCCAATATAATTTTATGCAAGCTCCTTAACTGTTCAAACAAAATACAGAAATGCTTTACAATATCACTGAAATGCTAACAAATAATTCAGATTCTTGCTTGTAATAAAAACTAAATTTAAACCCATAATAGTTAACCATTCAGCTTACTATGACAGTTTACTTTTATCACCAATCTTCAGAATTGTTATATTGCATTTTTAAGTTCTTGTGCCATGATAAGGATTGCTACTACAATCAGGTCACATTACTAGTTGAATTTAATAATGTGATCCTGACATTTTGTGACAGTATTAGAATTTACTGCAAACCAGATTGTCAAGATTTACCAGAAATCATTCTAGCAGAATCTATACTTTTCATCCTTGCTCTGCACATAAGTTAGATAAACTCATCAAGTTTCTTCTTGGATAGAAGATTATATAAATGTTTATGAATTACAGGCTCCATTACTTATGCCTGTGCCTAACTCATAATTCATTTATTCCCAACAGGTTTTTAATTTGATTCTATAACAGGTTAGCTGTGCTTATTCTATATATATAGGTATCTGTCAATATTGAGGAAAACACTGTTTGGTAAATGCATGCTAAAAACAAATCCAGGATATTTGGATGTGTGCATATTAAGTGTGCAAATTATATAGCCGAGCTCATGATTAGCCCTTTTCCTCCCTTCCCCCTATGATTTGATGGATTTTTCTCATGAAACTGGAATAGGATTACTATAAACAAAACCACATTGCATTCAAAATTCTGTGTTCTGTATTACAGCTTAGTATTAATATTTAAATGTTGCTTTCAAACCTAGCAAATTTTTAAAAATACCAAAATTTAAAAACTTAGAAGACAGTTTACATGCAACATATTCCATTTGGGTGCAGATTCTCCTATACTTCAATATTTATAGGCTCATAAAAGCATGTCCTGTCCACAAGACAAGTAAAATGTTTGACATCCCACACATAGATTAAAAATAAAGATACAATACAGAATATTTTATTTGCTTTCATATTTTCAAATTCCATAAGTAGGAAGTTATAAATAGCACACTGAATTATTATATGGTTGATACCAAGTCATGCTGAACTCTTCATACTTCACTCTCTTAACGACACTTCTTTTACTTACAACTAGGTTAAAAACATATATACTTCGTTATAAACGGATGCCCTCTCGGTGCAGGACATCCCACAATGAAACTGTTCTCAGAAGAAATTTTTGCCAAAATATTTCTTATACCAAACAACACAATTTATTCTTCATAGCTACCTTCCATTCTTTACTGAGCTATAAAGTGCTTGGTTATTATAAATAGAGCAAGAATGTCAAAGGAGGTAGCTAGCAGAAATTATTAATGGATAAGAAATCTTACCAAGTGTTACCATCTAAAATTATGACTTGATGCTCAATCCCAGATCTCTAAACAACCCAGGCAGCACATATTTCATCTTCTCTGCCACAAAAAGAACTTTCAAGTTGCTTTCAGATAATCCTAAGACCTTCACCTGTCTAACAGAGATTTTATCCATGTCTGGATGAAAGTTAAAGTTCATAAATATTATGACTATTTCCATTTGGCTGCTGTCAATCAGAATCTCAGTAATGAAGTACTGTTCTTTTTCTGGCTGTATTCCCTAGACAGAGAAATTCGACCAGGAACAAACTTTCCCTCATGAAGTTCCTTGTAGCCAGATAATGCTGTTGTACAGCAGGCTATTAAAAATACAAAAGGGGCTTGTGATACTTTCAAAGTCTTCTACACTTGCACTTTTTCATCTGAAAATTCCAGTCCCTTTCTATTTACTTTATTGATGACCTTTGCCAGCAGCCAGCACCGCACCAGACCCTAAACTGGAGTAATTGTCAAGCAGCCTTTATTTCTCTCTGAATGGCTCAGCAGAAGCATCACAAAACAATTTTTCAAACTTCTCTATTACATGGTCTTTTACAGAAAGCCTGTACGTACATATGCTTAAACACACGTGAGGCCATGGGAAAAAGTCCTCTTCATACAGTATTCAACAACTGGTATTCCATTTTATACAGCTTGAAAATTTTAAAGAATAAAGTTTCATTTTCTGTTGCAAACAGAGACACAGAAACACCTAAACTTTTCTGCTCTGTGTCAGTCTGCTGTTGTCCCAACCACAGCAGTAGGAAGACACATGGATCTCTATGTGTGTACTCAAAGTCTCCTCCTCCTCTCCTCTTTAAACCTGCCTGAATGCATTTACTCACTGGTGTAAGCTTTTGCCCTTAGGTTAACATTAGTTCTGCAGTATGAGTCATCTTCTCCCACAATACGTAAGTAAAGATGGAAGTAATTTTCTTCCGGATGCTGTAACTAATTTAACTTTCAATAAACTTTAGTACAAAATTTGGAATTTTTAAGAATTTATAGATTAAGTCAGCTCCTGTCATTTTCCTGGGCATATATTTCATTATTCAATGGATTATATTTTTTAAGCAATTAAGTTATTAAATGATTGAGCTCACTCAAGATAGCATGTACTTATAGAGGTAGAGCAGGCATCAGAGATGTAATTCTTACCACTGAAGAATTCACACAGATAACCCATGCATCATCTCTGTTATGTGAGAGTCTCCACTGAAATCCACTGAAACACTCACTGAGAAAATGAGTGTTTGTCTTATACTTCCTCTCTGCAAGTACTGATTCCACAAATCAATTACAAAACACCTGACCTACCATTCTCCTACAGAGTTCTGAAAGTGGTAATTACTCATCTTGTGATGAAAAAGTAAAGCAATAAAAAAACTTACATTTCTACATACAGCCTAACCAGTACAAGTAGTCTCTCCCATGATCATCAAGCTAATTTTGTCACCTGATGTTGAAGAATGGAAAAGAAAAGAAAAACAAGATATTTTTTACAAGATTCACTCCTGCCATTTGATATGCCCACAGAAGACACCTGGTGACATGCCAAGAGTCTGCTTTTACAATGCATCTGTTAAAAATAGAAGTTTTAAGCCACTAATAAGATACTACATTCAAAAGCGTTTGTTACGATGCTAATTATCATGCATTTACCTTTTTGCATAAAAAAAGCAAAGACACAAGCTTACAACATTAAATTTCATCAATATTTCACCACATTTTTAAAATTAATAAAGTGCAATTAAAAATGGGTGCCACAGCTATCTAATTTGCTGTATTATAAGCTTTTAATGGCAGGTAAAAAGTGCTCTATATACTACCGTATTCAATACATCACAACTTTGCTGCCTGTTTATTAAAGTCCTTGCTGAAACCACAGCTGATAATACTTCTTTTTCATAAGAAAATTTTCTTCCGATGCATCAGGACATAACTGTAATAACTTTTTAAAAATATTATAAAATTTAAACGTAATGCATTGCAAAATAAATTTTTAATTACACTAATTTTGTACAGCAATCCAAAATACTAACTATTGTAAAAGAATTATCCAACTGCCCTTCAGTTCTGGATTGATGGCCAAAGTGTATTATGCAGTTTTGGATTGTTTTTTGTTTCTAAACCTAGTTTTAACACTAATTTTGTTATAGCCTGACTTTTTTTTCCCCCCATCAAACAGAAGTCTATCTAGAAGTGGAAGAAGTAGGCCATTTTAATGAACGGCCTCCACTGAGAACAAAATAGTTTGAATACTAAAATATTAAAATCAATGCTAAGAAATTACAAATTTCAGAAACTTTTCATGAGTTAGCACCCTAAGAGTTGCTCCATATCATCTTCTCAATCTTTTCATCCTACTTTCCAAATAAGAAAAGCAGACTTCTACTTTCAAATGTATTCCCCAAAATGTTTGAATTTACTCAATTTATTTTAGAAAGGAACAAGCTCTTACAAATTGATTAAATCACAGTGATCTAGTGATTTAAAAAGCAAAGAAAAGAGTATCTCATATACACCTTTAAGTCATAATGGTGAGAGAAACACAGCCTTTTTATGATTTTGGATTAGGTACACTGAAGTCACCTCTTAAAAGATATCAGGTTCTGCAAATTAGCATAAAAGAGTCTATTTCTTTGAGCAAAGCAAGTCCCAGGATCGACTGTCAAAGCCTGTGGATTTGCCGGTGCCCAAAGGAGGCCCTGAAATCACACAGCTCAACAGAATAATTGCCAACTCTCCCAAGGCATAAACAGATCTTTTGTCCATAGACCTGTGAAGTATTAATAGCCACAGGATCCAAAAACCAGAAGTACTACCAATCCTTGCTATCTCCCTTAACAAGGCAGGACTGGGAAACTGCTTTAGGAAAAGCCTGCCCAGCTAAGCCATGGAACGAGGCTTCTGAAATTGCATATTACACAAGTCCAAACAATACTCCCTGATAGCATTTTCACTGGGGAACTGAACTGATTGCAGCTGTCTTGGTTAAAAAACATTTCAGCCTATGCAGCCCTCTGGGGTCTTACATCCAATTTCTGGAGGAGGGGAATGCCCAGTCCCTCCCCAGGCAGGACAGCATGGCACACTCACACCTCTGACTGCGGAGGGGAGAGCTCATGGCACCCAGCTGTGTCAGAGGGAACAGGACCAATCTCCCAAAATATGCTATATTTTTGTTCAAAAATAAATTGCTTTAATGGATTGCTGCAATAATTGGGATGCGCGCTAAAGTCTCGGTGAAAATGGACACTTTCAGCACACCAACACCAAGGAAAAAAATAGAATCAGTCCCAATTCCGGTTAAAAGAAGCAAATTTACACACAAATACAGCTCTCAAAAATAATTTTAAAATAAAACATAACAGAATTTCCTCAAATTGTATTATAAATGGAATTTAAGACTATTCCTAGATGGTGAGATTCCTCTCTGATGATCTCCAAGCCTTCAAGTTCACAGAAGGAGGAACTGAGTACCTATTGACAAATGTGTGGTTTAAAAAAACTAAAATTTTGTGTCTACAGAAGTCAACTGTTCCTTCTACAGAATTACCATACAGCTTTAGAGGAGCTTGGCACAGTTAATTCAAGAGCGATTTTAGTCAACACCTCCGATTTCTGACTTGATTAAAAAGGAAAATGTGACAAAAACCCTCACCACTTCATATTTTATAGATCATTTCTGTGATAAAAGCAAAAAGTATCACTGGAAGTTACACATCACATATACAGAAGAATTTTATTTCTTTGCAATTAAACTTTGAATCCAAATAGCCAATGGTTAAAAATACTCTGAGAAGAATTGCAGCACTTATCAAAGGTAGTAGCAGCAAAGGAAAAAGCACTTCAGTAAGAATGATGCCATTTCCACACATCATCTACCATATTAACTTACAAAAATGTTCCATAGGGAATTTAGATTATGTACATCTAGGTTACATTTGCATGTAACCTAGCACAGCAAATGGGAATCCTTCCCATCAAAATGAGAATTCTAACAACTTTTAAGATATTATGTGATCTTATAATACAGCATTTTAGATAAAATTATTCCATAAATTTCCCAAAATTGTTTACATTCATATAAGGAAAAACAAAAAGCAGTAAAAGACTTCACAGAATCAAAGCCAAATTTTTAGCTTTTCTTGCAAAAATTAAAAAGTTGTCAACAATGAAATCTTGATTGTGATTCCCAGAAGAAAACATAGAAACGTGCCTGGAAAATTGCACCATATCAGGAGTTTGGGGAATTTTTCATTTTCTAAAAAAACAGATATGTCAGTATTCACTGGATTTATAAAACATTTTAATCGGAGAAACCTGAGAAAAACACTTTGAACACACTGGTGGACAATAAGCGAGTGACCAATCTGCTCCTTTCTAATTTCTGATGCTTGCAACTGCTTAGAACAGGCATGTGGAACTCATCTGGGTGAGCTTTTGCTTTTATTCCTCACGGGACAGGATCCATAAAGCGTGGCCCTGGGCGTGCAGGCAGTGTGGCTAGGGAAAGAGTAAGGTCAGTACAGAGGTAATACCTTGTTTCCACAATGGGAGCATTCCATGGCAGAAATGTGCACTGTTTCAGTGAACCCAAATTATTCTCATAGCAGAAATTTCATTTTATATGGGATTTCTAGGCAGATTTTCCATTTCTCTGAGCTTTGGCTTCCTCCCGACCGATAAGACAAATGACCTTGTAGCATCCTTTTGCAATTTTCACCATCCACATCACATTCATAATATCCAAGACAACACTTGAGATAATCCAGGTGCTCTGGGCTGCAAATCCCAATCTCTGGAAACCTTCTGTTCCAAATGAAGAAATTACATCGCTGTAATATACAGGTATGATGGCAATCCTCACCACGAAGAACACAACTGTCATCAGCACACCATTGATGATATTGGCCTTTGAAGATTTGGGATATCCCAGTACTTCAAAAAACCACCTGCAAAAGAAGTGTTCACAAATACCAGGCAGACTTGAAGCCATCTCATTAAAAATTATTTTACTTCATGTCTATTTTTAATTCATCATTTATTAATTGCTTCTACCTTTATTATTTCTAAGTTATTGTACTGTGCCTTGGCTTAGTTACAAATTGTTCTGCTTGGCTGCACTTTTTCCCCACCACTTAAGCAGTGTATGATATCCAGTATATTGCAGAATAACACATGGAAAATCCTGATATGAATTGTAAACCAGCTGACAACCAGTGTGCGTTTCAGTGAGTATTGTGTAATATACAATAATAAAATTATCTTTTAAAATCATAAATACATATTTATTACTTGCTATTATAGTTCATACCAACAGCAACTAAAATTCTCTTTGTATCACTGACAGCAATTCTAAAATTGCATTTGGATTTGGTAATCTAGATAGAGCTCTAATTTCTTGTAGTTGGAATTTTCTGACTGCTTCTGTTCAGCTAAAAATGAGAACATTTTCAAAACCAGATATTGTAAATGGCTCTTGATCATGTCACAGCTTGGAATGTTATGCAATGAAAGAGATAAATCTAAAAACTGCCTCTCCATCTACTACTGGGTCATAAATGGTCTTTAGAAAAGAATTCTTGCATATTTATTCCTCAGTAGACAGGCATAACTTATCTATTGCCTAGCACACAGACCCCCCATGGGTTGAAAACGGAACAACAAATAAACACAAGTAAAATTTGTGCAGCAACGTCAGGCAGGACCAGAGCAAAATAACTTAAATCACTGTATTCATAATAGAGGATGGGGAAGAGTATTAAATAATCATGTTTTTTCCAATAAGATAAAAGGCTAAAATTATTTAACAAAAAAGAGTTCTAAAACTGGTTTCTAAAATAATTTTTAATTTAATTACCTCCAGATTATAGCCCAGGTAATTAGAAATACACTAAAAAGATTTGCCAGACATCCAGGTCTAACAGAAAAAAAACCAAAAATTCATTAAGCATGCAACTAGGACAATTAAAATCCAGGCACTCGAGGTGGCAGTCCAGCCCGGAAGCAGGATGCCTCACCACGGAAACACTTAGTGACATGATGAAGAGAAAGACCTAATATGTTTGGTCAGATTAACAATCAAAGCTGTTATTTTCAATTATATGTACAATGCAGAATCAAAAAGTAAAGTAAAAAATGGTTTTCAAACATACTGCAATGTGCCAGTATAGGTAATTGGACATCTGTTTAGCAACTTCCCTCTCCCAGCAAATTTAAAAAAAAAAGAAATAAAGTCTGTAAATAACAGTTACCATTACGATTTTACCCACCACAGTTCAGAATTAATTACATAAATGCTGATAACTAATACTAAAAGATCTAAATGCTTGGCATGAAGACAACCTCCAATTAGAGATCCCTAACAACACAGACAGGAAATACACAGACAGTTCTGAGATTAGAATATCTTTTTATATTTTAATAAGAGCTCTTTTGGTAGTACTAAGAATGCAAACAAGAAATATAATGTAAGTCGTTATCATTATCCACTACTTACTGTCTTAAGGGTCTGATTCACTTCAAATTTAACGGAAAAAAAAAAACATGCACTAATGAGATGACATCCCTTAGTGCAAGATCTTTATTACCTCCTGCAGCAATTTCTGCTTGTCTGAGAGAGTGCTAAATGTCAGTATTCAAAGATCCATAATCTCACCATAGGCATTTTAAAAGCATAACAGAAATTACTTTTAATAGCCAGATGTCCCACAATACTTCTAACACCACAGTCTGAAAGGTAAGCACCAGTGTAGGAACCTACCTGAGCCCAGGATGAAATCTTATCTTGCTAGAAGCTGGGACAATAGCCATTCACCAGGACGTGAATATCAATAGAAAACCTTTTTTCTTCATTACGTTTGAAGAAGTGTTTATTTAGTCTTGAGCTGCTCTGTGCACACAGACTAATCTCCTACTCAACAGCACTGGGGCAGATGAGAGCAGCCCCTGGAAAGCTCCGTTATCCCACCCTCTCTTCCTGTAAGTTTGAGTTTACCAAACTAATGTTCAAAAGGGATATCAGCACAATCATTTTTATTTGTAAGAGCTCTGAGGAATGCTACAGTGTCACAAAACACTTCAGAGACCACAGTCACAATGCAGTAATGGGCAATAGCCTGCCTGCAGGAGGAATAGTTTCTATTTGCCTTATCCTTTCTCTACCAGGCATCTGGAAAGGAAAACAGATGCCACACATGTAGAATCAGTAAAGCAGAAATACACCCCAAAAAACAGGGGTAAGAAAAAAGACATCTGATACACTGAAAGTTCTCATCCTACATTGCAAAACATCGGAGGAAGAGGAGAAGACTGCAGCAGGGCCCTGTACCAAAGCCCCTCACCTGAGGTGGAGGTGAAGGTCTTTCTGGGGCAAATCCCTATCCCCAGCTGGGTCCTGATGGCTACAGAGTAAAGAGAGAGGCCACGCTCCCCAGAGCACTGTGAAACTCCAGTGACAGCTCTCCCCTTGCTGCAGTGTGTGGCATTATCGTCCTCCTTGTCTGACACAGCAGCAAACCAGGTAGAAACATTTAGCCAGCAGCCAGGGCGGGCTCTGACTCCCAGCTCTGCAGAAGAAGCTTCTGCCCCTTTCTTCTCTAATCACAGGTGTGAAGATTAACCATTCCAGATATATTTAAGTGTTCAAAATAACTTGCAGAACTATTTTGAAAAGCGGATAAAGAATATACATTTATATTATTCTAGATATTCATATGCATATATTAATATTGATCTACATGTGTGGAATATTGGAAAATAAACTTCAAATTATACAGGGCAATGCAATTCCATTCTAGAATTCTGATGACAATATTATCTTGCTTCTTTTCCTGGTCCATGATATCAAGAAAAAACATCTGTATTGACGATGACTTTACTATAAAAATTAAATGAATATACAAAAGTTAATAAACCATATTTTATTTGTGAACTTTTTTGTTTTGTATTTTCATAAAAATTTGGCATTTCATACAAAGCCTGGTCTAATCTAAAAAGGAACTCAGGGATGAATACATTAGTTATACTGTTGCAGCTAAAGCAGCAAAACATTTTCATAGCAAAGAAAACTTCCACATAGTAATCCTTAGTTCAATATATATAAATTCCCTCTCAACAGACATTCAACAACTATAAAAAGGCTTCGTAAGTGACAGAAATAATAATGCAGATTAAATTTTAGAAGAACTATGGAAAAACTCCCTAACCACTTACCGCTGATTGACAAAAGGAGTGGAGAACTCTGCAAGCAGACGGAAGTTTCCAAAATAAGCCAGCAGACCTTTGCTCTGGTTATCAAAACAAAACAGATATACAAAAATCAACAATGTAGATGTGAAATTGTCATTTGAGTCTCTAAGTATACAGAGAATGATGCAACATCTCAACTTCTCTATTCAAACTGAGTTTGCCAGCTGTGGCCACCTTTCTCAAAATTTCGAAACAAGTTTTATCACAAAAGCTGCAATTGTCCTTCAGGTATTTCCAATCAGTAGCTTCTTACTTCAAATAAACTTTTATAAGACCTACAGTTAAATGGCTGTGGAAAGCTAAGTAGAGAAGAATTGCACAAGTAGTCATAGATTATTAATTATCATTATAGTATTACTGTCTAAAAGAATTAGAAATACACTTGATTTTTCAATGTTTAAACAAGCCCAAACAGAAACAGTATGCTGAAGAAAAATCTCCCTGCATTGTTTTAGGAATATATTTTGCAAAAGCGAAGGCAAATTCCGAGCTTTTATTTGCCAGTAGGAAGGGCACGTGAAGCCCTTTCTTCCCTCCTGCAGAGGGCAGGGGTGGCCCTTTCCAGCAGCTCTGCCATGGTCCCTGTGGGTGGGAATTGGGCACAGCTCCTCCATGTGCCACAGGCACACCACACCAGGGAACACCTGCTCCAGATAAGCACTGTCCTCCAAGTGCCACAGCGCAGCCTTTGATCAGCCTTATCAATTGGGTGTGCTGGAAATAGTGTCCCCTTACACAGTGGCTGGGTAAGCAGCAGTTTGCAGATGTAGAGATAAAAAGATTGGGGGTTTTAACTTCCACAGGTTTCCTGAACAACCTATGGAGTGTGCGTCATGATTCCTCTTTGCCAAGGAAGCAAATACCCACTGCTGCAAGCTTTTCATGTCAGTTTGCACGGCACCAAACAGAAAATCTGTGTGTTTAACCAAATGCTCTCCTACCCTCAAAAGGCAATTTGAAAATACCACACTTAGGAGTAACTTTCTCTGAAGACAAGAGTCTAAGAGCAACACACTGACATCCCTGGGCAGAGCTATATCCACGTAGTAATGACTGCCTTGAAGTTCACACTAACACCGTGCTTTCTGTTTCCTCCAGACACAGCTAATGAATTTTCTGCATCAGGGATTAGCCTTGGCAGTGGTATTTTCATTTATCTAATATTCAGTTCTAACTCATTTTCATCCATGATAATATTAGTAGATGTAATTATCTTCAACCAGAAACAGAGTATTTACTTGTCAGTGTACTTCAGCCCCTTTAAACCATTACATGAGAAATCTGACAGTAATCTGGCATCTTGACACTTCTAATATTATAAAGATGGGATTCACAGTAGGCAGGAAAAGAATCTTTAAGGTTGGAAAAGACCTTCAAGACTGAGTCCAATCATTAACTGTGCACTGTGTGCTCACCACTAAACCATATCCCCCAGTGCTACACCCACACACCTTTCAAAGTTCCAGGGACGGTGGTGATTCCACCACTGCCCAGGACACTTGCCTGACCACCCTTTCAGTTTAGAAATTCCTCCTAATATCCAAACTAAACCTTCCCTGGCACAACTTGTGGCCATTTTCCTCTTCCTGTCACTTGTTACCTGGGAAACAGAAGCAGAACATAACCCTTGAAAGCATTTCCTTCTAATATTCCAACTAAATATTCAGGCTTGTGGTTTTTAAAACCTTTTTCTATAATCATAAGAAAAGCCCTTCTGTCAAAGTTTCTTTACAGAAAAAACTAAGAAGAGTTTTTAAGTTCAACCAAGTTACACATTTTTGTTGGAGTGTAAAATGGAAGAGGCATACACTTACCACAAATGGCTGATAAAACCATTTTAAAATAATGATCCAAAGTAAAAACATGCCTTTCATTAACCAGTGAATTTTTTTTTCAACATCAAGCAAATGAGATCTATAAAAGCCATGCCTTTAATCTCGTCTGCTTGTTTCCTTACAAGAAAATACAGCACTTACCAGTACAAAATAGAAAGCATACAGAGCTGCCAAGTGATGTATTACAAAAAATTTGTCACCAATTGCCTTCCAGTAGTAAATAATAAGCAACAGATCTACAAGAGAACAGAAATAACTATAAAGAACTATTTATTATACAACCATTGACCTGAGAATAGTTTCTCTAAGTTTTAGAGACATACCAAGACATAGCATCAGTAGAAACTCTCTGAATTAATTACCTCTGAAGAGAATGTCTTTATCCTAAAGACTTTAGCAAGAGTATTCTGCCAACAATTTCTGTTAATGATTACTTTCCATATCAATGGAAACACAGACACAATCACTTTAGCCAAAATATTTTGGAAGGAAATGGTGGATCCTGAATCTCATAGTGACTTCACACTTATGACCCCAAAAATCTGGAGCAAATATCATTTAAAAAAAATGGCAGGAAGGTCTCCAGGGGGCATAGCAAACATGCAAATATATGCAGGGATCTGTTACAGAGAACCTCTGAATCAAAAGGTAGTTATATTAACAAATAGGGAACCATTTACCAAAATTATGTTGCAAGAGGCATTTGGAATATTTGCTTTATTTAATCCCAGTTTTCCAATTACTGCAAAAATGTCATAGCAGACCTCAGTTAGTGTTATAAGAAAAGCTTTAACAGAAAAAAAAACCAAAACAAAACAAAAAAATCTTTTTTATCCCACAATGGTCTGAGAATTTGGAAGGTTTCCTGTCCTGTACTGGAACAAGCAATTTCTGCCCCTACTTTCTGCAAATGAGTACTTTGGACTGGAATATTATTGACCAAGGTTCCAAATCAAAGACTTTACCCCTGTGCCTTTCTTAAGCCCAGCACGTGCCTTGATCTCCTTTATATTAGCTGTCCCCAGGCAGGGCTCTACATCATCTGACATAGCTGTTCCACTTCGTATTAATAATTAAACATCAACTATATAGGGAAGTGAGAGAGAATGAGTGGCCAGGTTAAGATGCCTGTTCAAAGGCATACATTAATTCATAACGAAATTTTAATGCATAATAATTCAAAAATAGATACTGATTAATTTAAACATGGCAGATGAAGCTACGGAAAAAAGAGACGCTTAAACTAATGCACAGTTTAACTGAGTATGCTGATCACCAGATTATCAGTTCCACTGGGTTGAGAAATCTAGTATGAGATAACCAAGTTTATGGCCCAGTCTCTGACCACAGAATTCATCCTGACATGAGAAATTTTCACTGAAAATAGTCCAAGTCACAACAAGTTTTTGCTTTGATAAGCCGGTATTATTCTCATACAACAAAAAAGGAAGCTCCAAAGCATTTTGTAGCAAAATTCCCATGCCAATTTTAGTTGACAGCAAAATTAAAAACATAAAACACATGTAGGAATAAATAACATACCAAGAAAAGAATTAAAAATTTCCACGTTTTATACATGACTAAGTTTTGGCTTAAAGTGAGACTAAAAGATGGGCAGGCAGGATCCTATGGCATCCCTTGCCTCAGCTTGCATTGAGGGTTACTAAAATTCTTCTGCCAGCATTCTGAGGTCACAGGAAGAAACACCTATTAGAACAGCTACAAGTTGTAGGCACCATGAAGAGAGAGAAGGGCACTGCTCTAACACCTTCTCAATTGGCCAAAGGACAAAACTGAGCTGGAGTTGGTGGTTGGACATCAAACCATCACAAAGCCACACGGCAGCATCTCCTCAGTGCTTGGGGAGATATTCCATGTTTCACATCCGCTAGCAGGATCCTGCTATTTCACCACAACCCACAAATCCATTAGCAATTTACAAAGCCACAGTAGAAACTGTAATGTATGCACATATCACATCTTCACCATAGTGCCTCAGTGTAAACATACAGTTATAATGACTCAATATGAATAAGCAGGTTGTGCATTTTATATACACGTTGCATAATTACCAGAAATGAGGTAGCCTGTGGTAATAGCAATATTCAGATTCACAATTGAAGGGTCACCCCTGTAAACATACCAAAAACACATAGTTACAGTCTAATCTGCAAAGGACATACACATCTCAAACACAATGTCCAGCAGGAGACATTATTCTTGGCTCATCAGTTAGATATTACACAATCTGGTTAAGAATGGTTCTAATCATAAAAGCAGATTCCTTTTCCATCCAGATAAAAGACATCTACTAACTACCCTAATCAGGATCAACCCTTGCCTTGGCATAGAGGCTGCCCCAAGAGCCTTGCCAGAGACTGAACTGAAACGCAGCAAGTACTCTGAGCTGGCTTCTCAGGAAACCAGAGATAAAAGCAAACAGCCCGGGCAGTGTCTCTTAGCCCTTTAACTGACACTCCATGTCTCCATTTTTGTTTTCTGCCAGTGCTAAAACTTTGGTAAGGATGACAAAAATATCTTGCTCAGCTGGTGCTTTTCATATTCATAATCAGATGGATGTTTATAGGGACAAGCGGAGTAGAAGGACACAGGAAAGGAATTATTTGCCAGTTCTTTGGAGCCAAAGAACATTTGAGCAGAAATGCTTTTGAGTAGTTTCCACACCTTCTATTCCTTCCCTTTTGGTGCCAAACATTCAGCAGACAAAGCTCTTAGTAGCACACGCACAACTTCAGTTCCTCTAGAATGTTCAACAAACCCAAACTTGTGAATACAGCTCAAGAAAGGGAAGACTCCACATTACAGCAAGCAATGTTTGTTCTTTCCTCCACTTTCCTCTGTGCATTCCTACTTGGAGGAGTTTGGTAAGCAAGTCTTTCTTCCTTGGCTAAAGGATTGTAACTTAATTTTTTAATTAAGTTGTGCAACTAATCTAACTATATTTTGTGTAAATATGAATTGAGCTTCAAGTGACAGGTCAACAGATTCATAAAATGTGGACTGCTCAAGACAAGCTGTGAAAGCAATGCTTGTCATAAACCTTTTAAGAACAAAGGAACTTAACTGTGCTTACACCCAGCTCCAATACAAAGTCTGTCTCAGCCAGAACACAGTAAAATGCTATTACTTAACTATTTTTTCTTAATCCTATTGGAATGGAGCAGTGGAAGGGATTTCCTGTATTACTACAATCTGATCACTAAATTTTAAGGCTTTTTTAAAGTCTGAAACTAACTGCTTGCCTCAGTGAGAAGGTAGTTTACAGGAAAATAGGACTCACAAAACCAGAATTCTGCTGTTAGGTGAAGAAAAATCATTGCCAGCAGAGTCTGGAGCTCACTTCATCTCTTAAGATTGGCCATAGAGGCTCTTTCAACTACAGCTTGAAATGGGAACATTTTTCCATGGTTTCAAAACCTGATTTCATGAGCTACATGGGTTGTGGGCTGAGTGCTTCTTTAGGTTTAGACATAGAGCACAGACAGATGTGTTCTCTTGACTTTAGCAGAAACTTTTTACCTTAGAGCCTTCATGTTAGAGCTCCCAGCTGCAGCATCATAACTAAACTTCTAAGTGGTCCCAACACACTTCAGGTCCTCACCACCAAGACTAAGCCTGCACTCAAGAGCCTTCATATGCTCTAGAGAAGATGCAAATGACTGAGAGCAATATGAAATTAGCTCCTTGGTAATGGTAGACATGACTTAACTGGATGGAACAGGGAGTAGTTCCCTTCTTTTTTTCCCCAGAGAATGGTCACTTTGTAACAAACCTTCTCTAGGATTTCTAAACCAACACCTGAACATAGACGGCTGCACTGTCCATCTGTCACATCCCTTCAAGAAGGGTCCATGTTAGAATCCCAAATGTATCTCCACAAATGGAAAATGTAGACTTTTGTTTCAAATCTTGCAGAATTCCTGATCTATCTCCTTGAATGGAAGGTGCAATGGAGTTAATGAGCCCTGATGTTTGCAGCCCAGTTTTGATGCAAGCAGAGTGGCAAACAGGGAGTGACTTGAATAAGCAAATGGGAAGAGCAATCAATCTCTTTGGTGATTGCTGTGGAGGTATGTGAGGCAAATGAATTACACATGAACATTCACAGGCAGATAGAAAAAACAAAAGTCCCCATGACTGACTTTCTTCAAACTCCTTTGCAGGTACAGAGTCATATAAAATCCTAATCAAACATCAAATTTGAAAAACTGCAATGACTGTGAACAGTCATAGGAAAGAGCCTGTTCTCCTATGAAGCTACAACTTAATCCACTTATTTACATTTTCTCCCTCTCCTTATCTGATCTCTACCACCTCCACATTTTCTACCATGTGATTCTCAGCACCACAAAAACAATTGCTACATCATCTATGTTAGTTAGTTTCTAGTACATACAGAAAAAAGGAAAAGTTTTATGAGAAGTCCTAGACCATCAAGAAATGTATACATACACAGTGCTGATGCTTCCCTGGAACTTACCAATGCTCTAGTCTTTGTTACAACCTACTCTATTTTTGGGCATTACCTGACAGTAATACCACCTTCTCTATCCACTGAACCCAAACCCTTCACAGGGTTCCATGAAGAACTTTCACACAGATATACACTAGCCAGATCTGCTATAGCTTTTCAATTTCACTTTTAAATGATTACTGTAAATAGCAGAGTTTCATTCATACTGACTTACAGTTACAGTTTACTCTTTAGTAATTTAATATGCTATTTCAAATCAATTGCTTGTATTTTATCTATTCCACTTCACAGAGACACACTGAACTATGACATTAATACTGTCAAAATAATTACCAAATTTTCAAATATTACAGACATAAAAATGAACACATCACAACTGCATATTTGAATGGAAAATGAAACAATCATTCAATACTTAATACACTGCAGGATTTTTTTTTTCTCAATTATTTTATTGTGTAAACACAACATATATGTAACATGCCTTACCAGAGATGGTCAGCATTAACAGCATCATCGTACAATAAAATATATAGGCAAAACCCTCCAACCACCAAGGCGTGGAATGTGGACACTGTCCTGAAAAAGAGATCACAGTCACAAGGAGGTACTGCCATTCACAATTTCCCATACTGTGCTTCAGGAAGGATGTTTCCAAAGGCGCTCTCAGCTCCATCCAGACACTTCTCTGGAAGACAATCATCTGTTCTCTATGCTACATCCAACCACTTACACAATGACAGGTGGGAAAAAATAGTTAAAAAGAAGGAATTTATTAGATTGGAGTGGGATTGGCGATATTAGATGCAAAGAGTCTTAAAAGTAACTGAGATCTAAATTTTCTTTCAATTATCCCATATATTAATGAATCCTTCAAGGCAATATGACATTTAGTTCTCTAATTAATGTTTTCTGCATTTCCCATTTGCTGGAAAATTTGTATGCATTTCATATTCAGATTAGCCCATGGGTCCTGCAACAGCAGGATTCTCCTTTCAGGCACCAAATTAAAAGACCCATAATAAGTTGGCCAAGTTTAGGTTTGGAAAGTGGCATTAAATGAATAATCCTAAGTTTCAGATAGAATTTCTAGTGCATTTGAAGTAGATTCTGGTTTTCAAAGAGAAAACTTATATAATAAAAGATTGTAGCTGAGTACCCGAGGTATAATAGCCAGGTTTATATAGATTTATATCAACTAGCAGCTCACAGCTTTGTATTGGACAAGGGAAGTATAAAATTAGAGTCACAGTAATCAGAGTTGCCTTCTCCCTCCATGGCTACTAGACACCTTTTTTCCCCAAAGACAACAGTCTCCAGCACACAGGCTGCAGGCACAGTGAGATAAACTCTGCATGTTAAGAAGCACTTACTTATAGAGAAATATCTATTTACAGAGGCCCCAGCAGGGTTTCTGCCAGCACACAGGCCAGGGCCACTCCTGCCCTTTTGACTCCACATGTACCCTTGAAGGTAGAACAATGCAATGGGCATGAGTCCAAAATGTGTAACCCTCCTCCTCCAGACATGGGTTTAACACTACAATAAGCTGCATCTTATACTGGGTAGCTAGTGTCTGCTTTCCCACTTTTCAGGTGTAACTAGAAAGAAAAAAAAATTATGTGAAAAAGCATCCATACTGAACCATGGATACTGTTTGAAAGATGAGAACCAAGTTCAGTGCTGTGTGATTGGAAACAGTTCACACCATATTCACAGCATCAGCAATATGCACAAAAATGTACAGACGCTGTTAGTTATTATTCTTGTCTTTGTACATATTGAATACATGTATTTGGAAGTCATTAATATTTTAGACGTCCTTCAGGCACTGTCAGGAGCCTAAGCTCTACCATGCAAGATTTGAAGAAAACATCTTACTTTCTGCAGAAGACTTTGCAAAGAAAGAAAAGGTTATAATTCCTACTCCATTTCCAGAAGTTATATTATTATCTACTAGCAATAGAAAATTCTATAATTTTTCATAAAAGAGACTGTATTTACAATTTTTTTCAAGACTGTCACCATGCTATTTTCAGCAGCTTTTTCAACAATGTTCCAAAAAATGAATGGAGATTAGTATAATATCAGTAGTCAAAAGCTGGGTGAGAACAATTAATAACCATTACAGCACAGGCTGCACTTCTGCCCTCTCTTTTTTTCAACAAAGAAAGAAAATTTAATTATCAGAATTTTAATGATAATTAATAGTTTAATTAAAAGGTCTACTCTTGCAACACAGAATTTAAAAAGATAGGAACTTTTCTTTCTTTTTAAAAACAAAGCACAGCAAGCAATATTACTGTCTGAGAAATACCTGGAATTTTTGAACTTGAGGAGAGGATAATGCTGCAAGAAGGAAAATTTGTCCTAGAATATAGTTCATTTTACAGCTGGGATTTGTCTTTGAAGAGGCTGTTTATCTGAACCTTAGTGTGAGCCTTTAGAATACGAGCTATACACAAGTAGAGCACTTGAAGGGCGTGAAATAAAAGAAGAAAAAAAAAAAAAGGCAGCAGATTTCCTCCTTAGCTCTGGACTTTGAAGTTTCTCCATAGAAGACAGGGTAGAAGAAGGGAAATAGTACAACAGTCCATTTTAATATGGAATCTAGGTCAAGCTATCAA
Organism: Origma solitaria; assembly: GCA_013397895.1. Lineage (NCBI taxonomy): Eukaryota > Metazoa > Chordata > Aves > Passeriformes > Acanthizidae > Origma > Origma solitaria. The sequence continues at coordinate 286,755 of VZRL01004258.1, read as the reverse complement.
GCTCTGTACATTTCCTTGAAATTTTTTGTCAAAGCTTGCATCCTTTAACTCCTCATTAAGCTGCGAACAAAAAAAGTTGCACTGCTAAATTGCGGATTTGTTCCTTTCTTTTGTAATGTATATATTTCTTCACAACTACTTAATAACAGTATAAACATGTATTATAGGAGAGATGACAGGAATATTTGCACAACAACTAAAGGAGTTATACTACATCTGTGACAAAATATAGTTTTCAACTCCTTTTGAGTGTCTGCATACTTTAGACGCTACAAGCAATTAGTTTATTGGTTCATAATTCTTGGAAGGTCAGAATGAACAAACTGACAGCATGGAAAATAGAGTCAAGAGCTGCAGTTCAAATGCTTGATTACAAAACCCTCCAAACTGTAACAATGTATTTTCACTGCTACAGCTCATTTCAGGCAGATGCCCTCTTCCAGACCCAGCTGAGCTGATAAAAATGCATAACCATCCTCTGTGCCAGTTTCCTTAGCACTGCCAACAGAATCACTTGTGTGTGCACTCCCTACACCAGTTCAATGTAGGACAAAATAACAACCATCTACTTTTAAATAATTTAAATTAAACCAGCTGATTCTACTGGGACATAGTAGCTGTCTCTACCTGCAGAGCTGCCTGCAGAATAAATACATACTCATCTGCATTCTCTGAACTTGCAAGATACTCCTTGAGGTATCTCTTCCTTTTGGTGGAATACTGGAGTGACAGGGCAGTTTGACAAAACACTGTGTTTGGTTAGCAGAGCTGAAGTAACACAAGCACAGTTAGCCTTTCTTTCTCTTCATGCCCTCCCCAGTTATAACATCCACAAGATCCTGATGAACCATGCTTTGTGTTTCGTGCCTTCTAACTCCAGAACTGGATGAAGCCTGGGATCACAACCCATCCATGTGCTAACATCTACATCCTGCTATCAACCCCAAGAAAAAAAATGTGCAAAGAGCTAGAAAAGGACATAGCCTGGGGTACTGTATCCACTTGAGCAGTTAAACACCTTACTACAAAGTAGCCGAGAGATTAGGGAGCAGCTTATTTCCAGCACACTTGTGAAGTGCGAAACAATTCATATGTTATTATGCAAAGCACTACACCAGCACAGTGCTACCAAGCATGGGGTAAGTTCTCATAAAGCCTATTATGCAATTCAAGGGTCATTTGACGTGGCTTAAAGACAATAGTTCAGCTTCAAATGGAAACAGTTTCATTTACTTTCCCTGTCTGCCTCTATTGTTAATTGTGACAGAGAGATAAACCTAAGCCACACTGATACTGTGAACTGGCACCCTACACAATTGTTCTGGCAGATAGGTAATTATTCAGAGATGGAACTGAAATCAAGATGGTGCCTTTAAGGACATTGCAAGTGGACATTTGCCAAATGGAAGGACAAGGCTATTTCAGTTGCTAATGCTGCCTAGAACAATGGAAACTACTTTAAAAGTATCCACCTGATACTAAACAGCACTGAGGAGGAACAGAAATGCAACTAATGCATTTTGAATGCAGTGACAACCATACAGTACACATTTTTGAGCTTTAAATTTGGTAAATATCTGAAAAAAAAATTTTAAAGTTGCAATAGGCTACTCAGTTATACTGTAACAATTAATTTCACCTGGCGAACCTTGTATACTATATATACCCTTTCAGAGGAGTATGTTGCAAATAAAACCTCACTGACCACCCCATTTGCAATTACTACCTGATACTTCCTATATGGCTTAAAAGACTCACCGGGTCAAACAAGTTTCTAAAAGTCCTGTGTCAGAAGAGACAAGTGTAACACAGGTTGATTCATTCCACTGATGGAAGTGCAGAAATACAAAGGGAGTGAGGAAGATTTTTGGACTGAGTTTCCACAACTCCTTCCTGCATGTGTACCCTGCATCTGCTATAGTTTCCCCCTCCTCCTCTTGCAGTCTCCTTCCCCAACAACACACAGATGTACCTGACTCTCTCCAATACTACACCAAAGCTCCATGAACTTCCTTGGAAAACCTTAACTTATATAAAATGGTTTGTAGTGTAGTAGCACCAGGAGAACAGAGAGCAAACTGCTTTCCTCCCACAAGCATGACCAGAGATACACTGGGATTTTGAATAAATTGCAATAGTTTTGATTTTCCTATATGTTTGAAAAGGAATTTTATATCTCTTCTCCTTACTAGAAGCATCACAAGAGCATTCTTTCAGCTTATTGTCTCTCACCAGTCACTGTTTTTTTACTGACCTTCACTACGGCATCACCGTCTAAGAGAGCTGTTTAATGTGCAAGTGTTTGGAATGCTGTGTTTTCATGAAGGGGCCTCAATATTTCACATGCATAATTTGTGCAGTACCTAGAGCCAGCCCTCTGATCTTTACAGACATTTAACTAATGGGGTTTTCTTCAGTCTTACACATGCACCCACAGCTGGTTCAGGGGTCCAAGCTTTCAGGTAGGTCATTAGCTGTTGTTGTTTTGAACACCCTACCTTGAATTCCATTCGATCTTCCTTTTTTGGCTGAGATTGTTAAAACCAGGTGTTACTCGTGTTGACACCCAAGAACTTAAAACGTGGAACAGGAGCTGAAATACAGTAAAACTGGCAACAGCAATGCCAATAGTCAGGTTGCTGAAGGAAGCCATTGTTCTTCAGCCTGTGAAGAGAAGCAGAAAGTAATTTCACTCCATTCTCCATTTTCCTATTTTAAGCAGACACAGAAAGTGTTTTTGACAGCAAACTTATCAACAGAAATATTATTCTCTAGCAGTTTCAACCTGTCCAATGTTTCTGCTTAAGCCTTAACAGTATAAACGTATGCCCAAACTTTTATATCTAAAAGTTGCACTTTGGTTTTGGTTTTTTTCACATTTGCATATTATACATTTTTGTGGCCTAAAATTGCATGTATTTTATCTACACAGAAAGAGCAGTGAAAACCACTTGGCAGGGCAACTACGAGCTCAGAAGCCTCCACTCCTGTCCCAAGAAGATCCAAAGTTAAAACTTGTCTCATTATTACCAGATTGACTGCTGCCAACAGGATTTTAAAATGCAACAGTGAATCAGATAAGCATAGAAGAGAGGTTTTTGGGTCAGCCCAGAGAAGCAGTAGCCTCACTGCAGCTCTGTTTGTACACTCAATTCACACTGTGTTCACAGTCGAGAGCTTGTCCTTGTGACAGCCTGTAGACTATCGCATTTGAGCTTTTTCCTTCACAGAAGTCTAACCTTCGCACAATTTCACACACACTGAAAAGCTTCCCATCATCAGAGCTGACTGGCTTTTCAGTTGCTGGATGTTTGGCTATTTCACGAGGTCTAAAGACCAAAACAATTCCAAACACAAGTGTCAGTCTCTAAATGCTTCAGTCATTTCTCCTGAGTTGCCAGTATTTGCAAAACAGAATGGTATTTTCCCAGAAGCCACAAACTTCTGACATACATTTCCAATTTGACAGTGAAGTGGTTTATAGTCCAAGACTGGCAAAAGTTGCAAACTCAAAAAATGTAAATTTATATTAAGTTGAACAGAAAAGGGGAAAAAAGCCAAATGGCTTAATTTCAAATATTTAAATAATTATTTTAATATCTACTTAAAAACTGCTGTCACTTATTTTAGTTTTACTTAAGAAAATATCTAAAAATAAAGTGAAGACTTATAGGATAGCATAATTTGATGTTACTCCAGCAACCTAATGGTCAGCTAAAGTGATACAATTATATAATACATTTATGTCCACCTTTATTTCATATGCATTACAGAATGAGTGAACACACCTTAGATTTTTGAAATTGTATCTGCATTGCAGATGGTAAGAAACTTGAAATTCAGGAAGAAAAATTAGAAAGAAAAGTCCACCATAATAATTCATAAAAAAAGAATGCAGGGCGAGTAAGAGCAGATTTGCTGAGTGAAACCTGCCTATCACACGGATTTCAAGTGCTTACTTCAGACCAGCTTTAATTCTGTCCTAGGGACCCCACAGTTCTTGGCACATATTTGATGTGCTCCTAAGGCCTATCTCCCTGCCCAGTTGAACCCGAAAGGAAGGCAGCTTGCATGCTCTTGGACAGCTGTGCAACACAAATCAAAGGGGGTGATCAGAAGATTCAGTTCACAACAGGGGAATTTTTAATCCAAGCTAAAATTTTTACGTACACACACTGCAGTGCATTGCATCAAATGAATTGATGCCAGTTGTTTTCTGATGACCTGTTCTGGTGCAGCAGCATATAAATCCTGCATACTTTTTAATGTTACTCTATCAAATCTTCCAATTTCAATTACTATCCTGAATATTCTGTGTTTTCGATTCTCCACATACGTCTCCATTTGCCTCCACTGACCAAGAAGATACAAAACACAAACCAAACTTTAAACACTTTTCACATAAATTACCAGAGACAATGGGTATTAAGCTTGATTTTCTAAAACCTTACCATTTGAAGGAAAAAAGCAATCAATTTAGTATCTACCAGTTTAAACCCACTGAGAAGCACTGTATAGTGTCCAGTTCCAGATTCTACCCCCAGGGACAAAACTTTGCTATTACATTATCTCATTGTAGCAACCAAGTCTTCTCTTGGACCAGGTAAGGAAAAAAAAGTATCGGTTGGTTTACTTAATGAAGGAAACCAAAGTCCAGGTTAAGTACAATTCTCTTCAGAAAAATAGCAAAACCACTGAGAGTCAATCACATCTTCATCCTTTTGACTAAAATATAGCAATTCTCATGATGCTACATTTTATTCATCTGCAGTGACTGCACTAGTACCTCTGAGTTTCAAAGACACTGACATAATCTCTTGGACAAGACAAAACCACGTTTTGTTTCCTTAGTACCAGAAGATTCTATTAGATAAGTAATGTTTCAGCATTTGACAGGTATCTTTCTCCTAAGGAGCCTGTAGAGGGAACTCATTTCTTAAAAAGGTACTTTCATGGAAAGTGCATGATCTTTCAGCAAATGCAGAACCATGATGCCCACGAAGGAGAAAGGCGTGATGGTTTTAGAGAAGAAGAGGAGAGAGGCAGGTAAGAAAATAATCACTAAGCCTCCGGCTGGTCTCATAGATACTCAAGTTTTGCAAGCCTGCTTTCATATATGCTTATCAAGATGCTGTTTAACTATATTAACTACCAAGTCCAGAACAATTTCATGTTTAACTTCAGCAATTAAGAGTGTTGTATTTTAATTTAATTCAAGGACCAGGTGTAAACAGGAAAAACAATTCAGCTATAAACATTTTCTATAGGTTGTTATTTTCTCATATATCTAGGTTGTTTTCAATTGTATTGTTTAACATGAAAATTAACCGTTGTTTACCAAATTTTCTTTCGCTTCACAAGAAAAATTATTCATGTTGCTGAACTTAAACAGCTTGTTGGCATTGTGCTTGTTGACTTAAAACAAGCACAATAAGCTTCTGATTACAATTTTCTTTGACAGAGGCAAAAGTCAGGCAACTTCAACCACACGGTGAGGTTTTTTCCACGTATCTTCTTATAGCTGTCCAGCAAAGTCTGATCAAGATACAGAACTTGTGGATTATTTATGAGCAGACACTTTATCACCCAAACTGCATAGTCATTGATTACTGTTCAGTCAGCTGATACAGGGTTTGAGCTCATGGGAGCCTCGGTGGGGAGGGAGGTTTAGTGTAACTACTTTGTAATTCAGAAAAAACAGTATATGCAGGTTGGTTCTTCACCATTAGTATTTTCCTTGCTTACTGAAAATTACTGTCTTAACCATTCGGTTAGACAGTAACTACAAATGATCAGAACTTCACTCTTGCAGCTTTCCAATGTAGCCTTTAGGTTTAAAAAAAAAAATCAACAAACACTTGAAACTTACATTTTTCAGCAAGGTATTTCTTAGATGCCTAGTGTGATTTCAAATTACTCTATTGACCTAGTAACTCTGAAAAGGTTAATAACACAGGTTTCTTCATCATACTACATAAGAGCTAAAAATATGTTGGTTTTCATCTGCTATTAACATGCAGTGGTTCTCCTGCAATTCTGTTTCTACTTGAAATTTAGAAGAAAAACACTCATCAGTATTAAGACTCAACATCCATTCACCTCAATATGAAAACACTCTAAACTTGTGATAGAAACAAGTCGGTACTTAATGAAAGAGGATAAAGGAGCAGAAGAGTTATCAAGTGTTGTACCATCAAAAGCATTTAGTATTTATGTTCTCATCTTACTGTTTCCACATCAATTTTTCACATTATAAAAATAAGAACTGTAACAGTATAACCACAAGTCATGGTAAGGAGGTGCAGTGGAAGGTTTAAGGCCCACAGCCCTCACTTTCTTGGAGACTGGATTTCAAGATGAGTTGGATCAATTTCCAAACGAGATTACACCGTAAAGCTGCTAGTGATACCAGGACATCGCATGAAGTGCTGTGCTCTCCCGATCCGCTTAAAACTGAAAGCCAAATCCAATAGCTGTAAAACTTGTCACACCAATCTGCAGAGAGCAACATTGGACTACTGACTGTTTGCACATTTTATAATAAGCCCAGTAATAAAACATCTGCAGTGCTGGAGCTTTGCTGTGCTCCTGGTCCTGAATGGTAGTTCCTATTCATTTGATACGCTACTTAGCTCAGTAAGCAGCGTTAAGGAGAAACACAACAAAATTCAAGCTACTCACACTTAAGCCATTCCCTTTTCTATTTAAGGCTATTCACACCCTAAAGTCCACTCAGCTTTCTGCTCTTAGAACACCAAAGCAACCGGCAGACAAGGCACGCTTTTCATAAAGACAGGGTACTCAGGGTGAGGTGTCCGCTGCGATAGCATTTGCCGAATTTCCTCAAACCCCGCAAGCAGTGGGAAGCCGCGAAGCCCCCGAGAGGGAACCCTCCCAGACTCGGCGGGCGCAGAGGGCCCCCAGGCTGCCCCCGAGGGTTGCTGCCCCGAGCCGGGCATTACCTCGCCGTCGCGGTGACCCGCGGC
>VZRL01004258.1:232563-279053 GCA_013397895.1 Origma solitaria | reverse complement strand
GGGCAGCGAGCCCCGGGAGGGCAGCGAGCCCCGGGAGGGCAGCGAGCCCCGGGAGGGCAGCGAGCCCCGGGAGGGCAGCCCGGCCGCCACCGCCGCCCCTGCGAGCGGCCACCATGGGCGCACGGGGCCCTGAACCCTGCTGAGTGTGCATGGCTGGGAGCGGGGTTTGTGTTGGGGCAGGAACAAGGCCGGTGAGGCACAGCAGCTCACCATCCAACAACATTTTAGTCACTGTGTCTTTCACTTACACAGCCCGGTTGTCTGAAATATGTCACGGGGAAAATGCTGATGTGGCCGTTTGTGCCCTAGGAATCCATTTATGCACTCCTTGGGAGCTCTGTACAGTACAGAGTCATGGGGAACGCACCCATCATACTGGGAACAGGTATTGCCAATACTTGGTATTTTCCAAATTAAATGCTGTGATTTATGACAAATTATTTTTTTATTTTACATATTTGAGCTGTTGTGTTGAAAAACAGAACCAAAATTATGTTGACAAAATTAAATATGATAGATAGTCTTTTACCAACTAGAAAATGTAATGGTCATGACTGTTCGTCTTGGCATCCTTCTGCTATCATCCACATCCTAAACCACCTCAGCTTTACATTTCCATTAAGGATTTCTGATCTTTCAGATCAATAAATAAAAAATTTTCCTCTAACAGAATAACGTTGAAGGTACAAATATATATCTCAACCTATAAATTAAGCTGTGGCTGACAAGTCATCTACCCCACTATGTACACTGATCTCTCTTGCAAGACATCTCCCACAGCAGGAATGCTGTGGCTTAAGCCTGAACAGAAACTGATGTTGGCTTGGCTTAATGCGCCAATCTGCAAAACGCAGAAACCCAGGTGCTGATTAACGAGGCATTGAGCCATTCCTGCTGCAGAAGTGGGAACCTGTGGGAGGTGGGCAGGGCACACCGCCAGCATCTCTAACTGTTTCCAGCCAGCTTGGCTTAATCCATTGCTGGACAGGAACCAACCACCAGGTAAGTGTGTAAACATCAGAACTACCAAAGTCTGATTTCCTGTGGACTTGCGTCTTATGACTGACCTGCTTTTTAATTGATTTTTGTTAACAAAATTTCACAAGACATGAAAGACAAGTGAAGGAGACCCTGTTCCTGCTTCCAATGTTCCATTTTAAAAACAGATGGACAAATAAAGACAGCAATACCATATCGACACAATCTCTTAGTGAAATTAAAACCTCATGTTTTACTCCGATGTCATATCATTTTATTCCTGATATAAATGAGTATTTCAACCTATTTTCTACTACGTCTGCAATTTTTGTGAATCAGAACAGCTACTAAAACCTAGGAACTCCATGGTAGGATCATAAAACATTTTCAAGATGACATAAACCATAAAAATTCCAGGAGAATTTTTTCTTCCTTAATTCACCTTGCAAAGAACACCCCTCACTTTTTGCTTAATACAATATCAGTGACTTTGAAGTCTCTTTATACATACTCCTTGCTCTTTTAGGCTGTAACAGCTGTTACAGCAGTACTCCACATGGACAAGCAGTGGCCTTCTGGGGTGACAGAGGAACTGCAGTGGCAGTAAAGGCATGAATGGTACCTCAGGCCTGCAGGCACTGGCAAGGACTCTTTCCACTCATTGTTAAGAAGCAAAGGCCAAAGGCCCTGAACAACAAGCTCTGGCAGATTTAGCTGCTGTGTTTTAAGATGTGATTTCTCTCAACTGCCTGAGGTCATGATCATTCTAGGAGAGTACAACAATGAAAGTAGGTATTTTTTTTACGTGCCAGCCTGTGACCTGGAGTTTCCACTGTAAGAGTGTGCTAATACGTAACGACAGAGTAAAACAGACCCTTGAGAGTGGCAATGCTTTAAACTGAACAGGTAACCCTGCCACAAAACAACCCATCACCATTATGCACGTACAGGTTAGGGAGCATCTAGGAGGAGACAAAGCAGGCTCTCCCCAAACCTCTGCATCAGGTGTGTGCAGCACACCGCCTACCAAACAACTCCTTGGGCCCAGCATGCTGCGTGGGTGAAGGAAACGAGTCTGACCTGCCTCGCTGCTCTCTCCTTGGCCTGCGATCAGCACGTTGTTGGGCACGCAGCAGATCATGACCAGAGGCAATGCCCTCTTTCAACAGCCCAACAACACATGCTGGGTTGAGAGCTGCTGACTGTAAAGCTGAGAGTGGTGATGCACTGAGGATTCCTGACTGGCAACTGCTCTCCACATGAGCATGCAGCAGGGTATCCCTCACACTTTTGATAAAAGAAAATTTGCAGATAAAAGAGAACTGGCTATGGGAGCATGCAGGCATTGAGGTAGAAGGGAGACCTGTAGACCTGATTAGATATGGCTACCATATCCAGGTTGCCTTAGATTGGTTGTCTGTCCTCTTTTCCAACCAGAATTGTTCTCCAGGGAGATTTTGAGAACTGTGTATGTCTAGGATTCTTGGTATCTAATAATCTATCATGTCATTGCATGTGTGCAGCAGTCTCACCTCAGATGTCCCATGTCCAGCAATCCCAGAGACCCTCAGAGCAAACACCACAGGCCCATATTGCATAGGCAGTGTAATGCCAGCAAAACTAAGGGAGTCCTCTACCACTCCTGCAAAGTGTTGCATGAGCATAGCACACAAGTACTTCGAGCATTTCCAGCAAGTCCTAGAAGTACAAGGCTTAGTGTACTTGCATGATGCAACTTGTGCACCTTTTCCTGCACCAGAAATAGATTAGCCAAAGGGTAGGATAAAGAGCCACCAGAGCAGTGTCACAGCCAACTGGCTGCTGCACAGTGACCAGAGTTTGGCTTTCACAACTAATCCCCCTCTTCCTCCCTCCCTTGTGATGCGCAGCCAGCACCTTCCAGCTGCTGCAAACCACTGCTGAAGGGCAGCTCTCAAGGACTTGGTAACAACTGCAACTTCTGAAGTGCAGCCTCAGAACAGGCAAGGGGCTTGCTGAGGGGAGCCGCAGAGCAGAGATGTAGCAACACAAGGCAAAAAATAACATTATATTCCATATCAGCACATATACTGGAAGACCATAGGAAAGGTAGGGAGGGCCAGGAGGTATCACAGTAGCACTTGCAGGTAGCAGCATAATTCTGTTGGCTTCAGCTGAATCATCTTATTTACACTATGGGAGAGAAAAATAGGGCTCTGCTTTTCATCTATGCTTTAATTACAATTAAACTTCCTGGTTATACTGATGATTTCCAGCTTCATATCAATTAGACCCATTAATTCCAAAAATGAAGAAAAAAATTTGTATAAAATGGATAGGATTTGTTACTACAGGGTGGTAATTAGAAGGCAGCCCAACATAAGTAAATCAAAGTCTGCAGTAATCTATCCTCAGCTAAGTTGTACACACCTGTTCCATACCCTTCTCCTTCTGGAATTACTTTCAGAGTGGCACTTCAGGTATGGTAAAAATTTGTTGTCAGATGACTGCTCCCACTAAAATTGCAAGAGGGATGTGACCATGAAAGAAAAATACACAGTAACCTTTCCAAGTATGCCTGTAATTTCAGAATCGTGCTTTCCCAGAGCTGAGCCTCCTTCTGCCAAGAATGAAGCCTTTATCGTGATTGCTGTACTGAAAAGTGAGACATAGGTGAGGAAAAAAAACTTTCAGAGCATTTGAAAATTATTTCAGTTGTGGTTTTAAACTTACACAAGATGTAACTAATCTTTCTGTCTGAATTTACCCATTGTAGTAAGAATAGATCTTAATGAATGTTTAAAGCCTGAGCAGTTTATGAAAGAAATTATATAACATTGTGTCATACAAGCAGTGGATTGAATTCAGTGACCTAAAAAATGCCTACATTTATTTCTGTCTTAGGAAGTTCCTAGGTCTACCTGTCAGCAGCAGGAGATATTTTCCCAGAAAATCAATTATACATGTAAGCAAAAATATCATGGAGATTAAAGAACATATGAAAGAGCAAGCACAATTCTTCTTTCACAACACTGTGAATCAAGAGTAACTTCACTGAAGCCAATGAGTTACAGTGGTGTGAGTGAGAAAAGAACCAGCTCCATTGTCTGAAAATTACTCAGGCCACCCATGGAGTCCAATCACAGGAACTGCAGGCAGCTAATATTGCCGCATTTAATTCAGCAAGCCCAAGACTGAAAAGAGGAGACTAAAAAGAAAGGATCTGAATTTGGGTTTAGTAAAGAAAAAAAAAAGCTGGAAAATGGCAGGAAAATGGTGAATGGAGAAGAAAAAAACCACTCTATTTCTAAAAAATCCTCCCTCTCCAAAAACAAATTTGCATAGACAAAAGAACAACTTCCTGTGCTTTGGGTTTGGTTTTTTTTTTAACACCCTGCAGGTACCCATTTAACAGTTGCTGAGCTGTATGCTTCCCTGAAGGGAAGGTGTTATCTTGGCTTTCCAAACAGCAGATGCATTTTGTGAGTTGATGCACACTGTGTTACACCTACTCAGAGTGAGTGTTACAGAGCATGTGTCACACCTTTCCACACAGCACAGGTCACTGTAACGTATCCTACCACATTTTGAGGTAGTAATGTACCTTCTCTTTCCCTGCTTTAGTTTACTCCCTCTAAACACACGCTCCGTTTTTCATCTGAGATCAGCGAGTTTAGCTTTCCCAGCTCCTGTCACCTCCCACTTGAGAGCATTTCTGCCAGTAGTACTTACTGTCCGTAAGAGAACAAAGGCTTGTTTCTGGAAAGCTGTCTGTTCACAAACCTCTTCCTGTCCCTTCTTCAGTTTTCTTCCAGTTTTTCTGTCTTCTCCATTTATGTCTCTCATCACACGCTGTCTCTTTCATCTATTTACACCTCACCTGCAGCATCTTCCCCTCCACTGGCATTACTGTGCTGATTATAACTGTCCAGAAGCTACTGAGGACCTGTAAAATAGCACATTGTGAGCTTACCGTGCTGCACTACAAACCACTGCACTGATGCCCCATGTCAGCATTATGACAAAACATCAAACCACATTAAGACAGATGTGCTGAATATGATCCACAGAACTCACAGGAATGCCATCTCTTTTTTTCTTTTCCAGGTCACTCTGTCTCCTCTTTTTCCCCCTCTTCCACTTTATATTCTATTTTCCTAACACCTTTTCCTTTTTTGTCACTTTATTTTCTTCCTCCCCAGAGTCATCCTCGCCATCTTCCTTCACTGTCCACCTCACATTCCTGCATGCATTTTCTTTCCTCCGATGTGCCTGCACAAAGGAGTATAATGGAGGCAGTGCTGCAGCTTTGTTAAATGTGTCCTTGGCTCTTTAGTAAACAAAGCTGCAACTGGGTGCATCTTTGGGATCTGCAGACTAGAAAAGTCTAGAGAAAGCATTTCATTCCCAAAGGCTTAAGCCAGAGAGCTCTGAGATTGAGAAAACCTCTTGGTTCCCTAATCTCCAGCATGTAGCACACCAGAAACAGCAGGAGGAATCTTGAAATAATACCAGATTCTTTTCTTCACATGCACGTATTTCCTTTTGCTTTGTGAGTCCAGCCTCTTAGCAACAAGAGAACTGTAGAACAGGGTAGTGACTAGAATTTGATGATGTCAGAACAGCAGAAAATGGAAGAAGATGTACTTTGTAATGGCATACAACTGGAGAGAATAAAATCGGTGCCAAGCAGTGCTAAAACCAAACAAAATGTTGCCCAACAATTTAGCATACAGAGGGTCAGAGTGCAATCCAGGTTTTAATGTTCTGACTGGTAATTAAAATCAGCACAGCTTGAGTGGAGAACAAAACAGTGTTTGTTGAGACGAGGTATTTTGTTTCATGTGATAGCATCAGATTTTCAGGTAAAAAGCCAGAGCACGTGCTTTGGATGGCATCACTCATCTGTATGCTAAAGATAGCTTCTACGCCTCGCTCAGCTCAGCCCAAACTTTGGCACACGCCATAGCAGCTGCACAGCATGTCACTGGGCCTCTTTCAGCACACACCACAGCGTGCAAAGAATGGCTTGTAAGGTTATTTTAACACAGGCAGATGCATTAGTCTGAACAGGTTAAGTAGCTTCATCAGACAATATAATTCCCTCTGAGTGCTTTGTCAATTTATAAGATTTTTTTTTAAAATTTCTATCACATTTAGTGATTTTTTGATCCTCTGTTGTTCTGTGAAAGCCTTGAGGAAAGAGGGAAGGAAAATTACTAGATGACATAAGGAAACAATAAAACCTGGTTCACACTCATTTTATATATGTCTAAATGCTATTGAAATCCATTTATAAAAAAATTGAATAAGGAAGCAAGAAATTGTTTTCCACATAGTTCTCAAATGCGGTACTTGTAATAATTATATATTTTTCAGAGAACATGACTTTAAAATTGATATTTCTTAAATATTAAAACTTTTAAATTTCGTATTTTGAAATTTCATATTTAAGTGGTGCAATATATTGTTTCAAAAGTAAATGTAATTTATGTCCTAATTTTGTCAGTTTAGGAGATCCAGAATGTATTATTCATTTTTTCTTTATTGCTAATAATGAATTCTAGCAAAGCCCCTGCTTTTAGCACTGCTACTTGTTAACATTGCACTTATTTTCTAATTCTGCATTGGCACTATTATAGATTCTTACCTAGAGTTTGTTAGTCTCAATCAATATCAGGAGGTCTAGTGATTTAGTGATTCCACCCCTCAAGGCCTTGATCTTTATGTCAACTCATACAGCCATATTTCTGTTCCTCTGTGCAATTCTAGTTATAGGAGGGATATCATGCTCTATAGTGCTGACTTTCAAATCTAGGATTTAAGACAGCAGTCCTGGTAAGAACATACAAAACACAAGAAGCCATATTAAGTACAGAAGTGCTAAAATACAGAAACAAAGCTTGCCTTTCAAATCAAGTGAGGAATTTAGTTTATGCTTCTACTTCCAGTGACACTATTCAACACCATACATTACTGATTAGACAAACACTACAAAAATACAGACCCAAGAACACCTAAAAATAAAGAAAATACAAAAATTATATATATATGAATGAAAAAATGTTAAGGTGGAAGAGTTTCACCATAAAAAAGTATCATGCAAACATTATAATAAGTGGATTTGAAAAGTCACTTTGTGAATTGCACCAAATGTTTTGTCTCACTGAATAAATTGCAGAAAAATTGCATTGTGATATACACAAATTAGAATATCTTGGTTGTGGGGTTTTTTCAGTGTTGTCCATTTCTTTTCATTTTGTTGTAAACATACACATTTTCCTGTAATAACTCTACTGGGACTGCTTGAAGAGCCTACATTTCAGCTTGTGTTCATCTGATTTGCTGAATAAGGGACATTACACATCTGGAGCGCCTCTGGCGATGTCCTCTTTTTCTGTGTGGGAATGATGCCCCAGTGGAAACAGGAATCTTACCACTGAAAGTGGAAATTTTGCAATCCAAGGTATGTTGGACAACAGTACCTGCACATACACAGACCAAGACATGCCAGTCCAGTTCCACATTCTGCGGTGTCAGGTCAGGTGTGTTCTGGACACACTCCTCACATATGCACTCTTCAGCTTCACTGGCAACAAACTTGTTTTTCCTTTGTGTGTACAGTACTCTTTAAAGGTGATTGCAGTATACCTTACAAACAGTTCATCAATTAAATAACAATAATGACAATAATAATCATCAAGACCTATACAAGCTCTTGGCTAGACTATTAGCTACTTAAGAATTGTCTGTATCTACTACTGTACCAGCCCTCAAACACAAAGGTACAATCAAAAAGACAACATATTTTTTTTTTCAAAGTATTCCAAAAGAACATGAAATCACTTGTAAGATCTCTTTTTGGAAATTATTTCTATTATTTATTTGTTTTGATAAGTGTTAGTAAATTGGAAGCTGACATTGGAAGCTGCCCACATGTGTAACATTTTTTCTTTTCAGTAATATATTAATCACAAGTCAGCAAAATAATTAATACCATAACTCTAAGCAATTGTCTCATTATCACTTTTTAATTCACAGGCACTGGAGTCGACCAACTAACTCTCTTGACACCTTAACGATGCATTAAATTCACAGTAACTAATGCAAATGGTTTATAATTTCCTAACATTCATTAAAACTGTAATATAGGCAAGGACATTCTTTTCTTGTACTGTCAAACAGAGAGAGTACAGTGTTACACATCACCTGTGGTTGATGAAAAAATGTAAGTGAGGGGTATCTGGTTTTAAATCTTATCACATAATTAAAGACTGTTAAAGTACAGTGCAGAAGGCAAATTATATTTGCAATAGCTGGACTTGAAACTGTGTCAGCTTTTTCTTAACAGGGTTCACTGTGCTTGCCATCTCACATATTTTTAACTAAACAGATAGAAGAAAAAATAATTTCAGATTTTGATATTTTAATATTTTGTCTTGCAAGAATTACACACAAACATACAGAATTAAATACTGAGATAACTTTGGCAGCCCTTGTAAACTCTGCAAAGAATTCCATTTATCTCCATTGAGAGCTAGTGAAGTCATTACATTCAATTGACTTAAATAGTACTTGATCAAATCCCCAAATCTACAGCCATACCTGGCAACATCCCCAAAACAATAGTCAATAAATGACGTTTTTAAATCCAACTGCATAAATAAAAGATGGGAGAAAAATGGGAGGAAAAGAAAATGAAAGATAGTGTAGAGCAAAACCAGAAGACACCCTCCTTTCTCTTTAAATATGATCAGTTATTTCCAGCTCCAGCATGGCATTAATTCAATGCTAGACCTTTGGAAACCTAAACAGTTCAGAAAACTGAACTCACTTTCAACTGAGTAATATTTCCTGACAGAGGAGGGTGACAGCTCTGCTGCATTTTGAATGCTCATAACGAGAGGAGGGAGAGAACGCAGAAGGATGAGACACCCTTTCCTCAAGTCCAGGAGTCTGAGGGCTGAGCTCTGAAATCCAGAGCCGTGACGGCAGCAGCGGCCCCACAGCTGCCTGGCTTTCAGTGGGAGGGAGGGAAAGCTGTGCCCCAAAACAGGCTGATAGCCTGGCCTCACCTACCTCCCTGCATGAGCAGAGGGCAGTTTTCTGACAGCAGGAACCCAGGAAAGGCTAAACCAATGTGCATTTCTCCTCACCATCCTTACATGGAAAGCTTGGGAAAACTCCTGTCAGAAAGCAGCAGTGAATACGCAGAGAATCCTACATCCGAACCCCCAAGTACTCCCCAAATTTCATTTAACATTACAGATCTGAACACATATTTCCAGGATATTAAGAATAGACCTCAAATCTATTTTTAGGAGTGTTTTTAGAAAAGGCCTTATTTGTACAGGCCGAGTGGCCTGAGGCCCCCAAGTGACCTCCAGGACACTCAGTACGTTCAAGAAGTGAAACAGCAGTCTCTTTCTCCTGGCCTTTTGAACACATAGAAGAGCATTATTTTACATGACGTTACAGGGACTACTCCCTGAACTTCAACTACCCAGTAATCACAACAAGGTGCATTCTGTAATTTTGGTGCTGTCTACTACAAAAGCTCCTGCTTCATAAAAGCACACTCAGAATGCACCCAAATGGTTACCAAGCCTTGTGTCACCAAAGCCACACAGAGCAGCCCTCGGACATGCCTTCAGATGCAGAAGGTTAAAGAAACATCTGCTGGCAGTGTGGCTCATGCCTGTTAGAGAAAAACATTTGCCTTACAAATTGTTACTGTGATTCTAAATTCCTACGTGGCATTTAGACCCAACAAATTTCTAAAAACAACCTTCTCTCCCGCTTCCAAAGACTATTTTCAGAAAACTTGACATTGCCAAAAAGAGGGAAATGTTTAAATAGTAGGAGTGAAGGATACCTTATTTATTGAGCTGTTGTAAACGCACAACCACTTGGCTGTCTGTCACTGAAAATAAAAGTGTAAGGAAAAGCAACTCTGAATGGGAAAAAAATTTAAATTTTAAAAAGTTTTTAATGTAGAGTAAGTCTCATTATTTGGGGAATTTAGTTCCACTTTTTGGCTATTTAACACATGCATTGTTTAAGTGTTTGCAAGCGCTGTATCTTTATATCTAAACAAATGAGACTCATCTTAAAAACATACAAGAAGTGCCCTTATACCAGGAAGCACAGCACTAACTGTAACATTGACATAAATATTACAGCTGTTATTGATTGCAAATACAAATCAGGTCTTTTAAGATTACATTCCTTTAATTCTAATGACTCAGAAGAAAGTGAAACTGCACTTGGCCCAAAGTAATTGAAAGTAGCAGCTGCCTAAAGGGACAAATTTTGCCACAGACTGGCTCTGATAACATCCTAATTCTGTCTTCAAGTGAGATCAGCCAGTAGGTTGTCTCCATTTGATCCCAAATGGTCTAGTCCACTGATTACATTAAAAATACCTTTCCCTCCCAACCATAGACATTTTTGCAACACATAGTATGTTATTAGTCTCCTAGAGTCTTCCAGATGCAGTTCTCATTTGTAATATTAAAGAAGAAGCATGAGAAACCCAGTCAGAAGCCTTTAGGTTTTGTCTAATCAAAGAGCATATCACTTCTCTTAGTGTTTCTAATAATACCATAAACACATAAAAAGAAATAATTGCGTCCTACCAGAAAAACAAGCTTACTTATGTAACATATCTGTTTTTATAAATCACTTCTATGAAAATCTCATGCAGAAACTAAGAATAATATTTAGATACATTTAAACAAATTACTGAGGTTTAACACGACAAATGGTTCCACATTACAATTTTTTCCAGTAGCAAAACCTGACTAAGTGGTTCCTGCCCTTTTTCTCACCCAACTCCTTCTACCATTTTGCTTGTTCACTCATCAGTTGTGTTGATGCAACTGTTTGGGGAGCTGCACTCTAAGGCAAAACAAGAAAAAATGACCTCATTTAAAAAAACAACAGTACACTCACTCTTGTTCATAGGTCTAATTTTAGAATCTATAATTAGAAGGGGAAAAAAAAAACCGAAACATCACAATTATTCACCATGCCAGTTAAGAAATCATGAATATAAGGTGTATTTCAGTTGAATGTAAAGACTCTTGTTTAACAGTCAAAAGTTAGATCACTTAAAAATGGAATCTCAGAAAGGGTCAGATAACCAAATCTGTCTACATTTTCATTTCAGGGAAAAAAATAATTTTATTTCTATTCCAATGACAGCCTTTCCTGTTGGAGACAAAGGAAACTGAAACACAAAGAGAGTGAGCTTTGCTCAGTTCCCTCAGTAACCACCAGCGTAACTTTCAAAGGAAGCAGGCACCCCATGTACCAGTAGGCTTCCAGAGAATATTCACATATAAAAAGGAGAGCAGCACATCTTTCTTTGGAACATTGTCTCGGAAGCAGTACATAGAAAAAATACTGTACCTATTTTTTCCTATTCAAGAGTTTCAGAGTTGACCAACAGTGACCAATTATTTAGAATAAGTGTGGTTCATTTCTCCTTCAGTAAAGAAGTTCAAAGCTAACTTCCTGCATCAGTAGCAGAGGTGTCAGAGGCAGCCTCTGCACTTGCATCACTTTCTGCCGAATGAGTTTTCAGACAAGCAGCACTTCTTCCTCCCAGACACCTCCCAGACTGGAACCATGGCCAAGCATTCAGCACACAGCTGGAGGAGTAGGTAGCAACCTGCTTTCCTCAGGACTGTTACAGCTGTTGGACTGATGTCTCCCAGGTCCAGAACATGGTATCAAGGGAGAAGGGAGTTGCCATGATGAAAAAACACAAATACACCTATGTCCTACTGAGAAAAGGCATAATTAGCAGTGTCACACTGCAAATGGGATCTTCATGAGCTCTATGCAGTTTTCACAAAGGAAAAAAATCCACAAAACTTTATTGCAACTAGGTAGCAGACTGTTGCTTCAGTCTTTAGTTATTTTAGCCAGTCTTACCAAACTCCAGCTCCTCCCTCAAGCCTTACAATCTTCTGCAGATACTACTTGAAAACCATATCCCTTACTCTTGCAAATTTAATGAGTTAGCAGACTTCAAGAACTTGTAGGAGTTTATGAGACAAACTCACTGGTTAGCTTTTTAGACTCTTTGAAAGTAAAAAACTTTGCTTTGCATGCAAGAAACTGTCAGACCTTCAGTTTTCTACTCCAAAGAACAGGCATTTCCCTGTCTGCACCACTCTTATTTTTCCCTCTTGGTTTTAAACGCCTTCCAGCTTCCCTGGTTTTAGGTCAGTTTCTCATTAATTTCAACAAATACCTTTACAGAAGAATTCTGTTTTAGAAGGGGAAGTATATACATGCAGAATAAATAACATGAAAAGGACAAAAGAAACCTTTGAAGCTTTTCATATCACTCTCTACTGCTGAGTTTCCAGGACTGTTTCTTGGAATAAAATGCCTAATAAAAAGTGGTTCTTTAACATTTATGGTAGGAAAAAATCAGAGCAAAGGAAAGATCTTGAAAAGTCTTGAAATAAACCCACCTTAAATAAAACAATTGCTAGCTACACCTGCTGTGGCAACCTGGATAAATTCTTCATCAATGACATTATTTTCATTGAAGACAGTACAAAGGGGAAAAGGTCAACATAGATGAAATTAATATTTAAATTGTCTATAGAAGTTAGTCTTGTTTTAACCTAGTAGTCCATATCTTGAAAAGGTGCTGTGGTACTTTCTTCTGTCATTGAGACTTGCATCTCTATGGTCCCTACTTACTAGTTTTATGTAGCTAATTAAGTGGAAATCAAAATGAATTTTTGAAATTCATGCATCATCACCAGAACTTTTAATTAAAACATTGTTGCTTCCAAATGTCAACGACTAGGTAGTGAGATACTTTTTGGGAGGTTACTCATTTGGGTGTAAGACAAGCTTACCATGGTAATACTGTTTTTAATAGTCTCTGCTTAAAACAACTGCAAAATTATATGTTACGCTGATGTAAAGAAAAAACATAATCTGTAAAGCTGTGAAGCATGAATCAGAAAGATTCACTTCAGATCTTAAGATGGCAAAGGATTGCTGGAGTGTGTATCTTTTACTTGTATGATATGCAATAACCTTTGGAATCCACAACTGGCACATTTTTGTTAAAAATAAGAAAGAAACATTCAAGGCTTGCAAGGCGGACAGGGATACAAAAAAAATCCAATTTGTTCAGAATGAGTAAGAGGAAAAAAACCAGCCAGAGAAACCACGGCAGGCAGACGCAGAATTGCAATGCGTTTGATCTATTGTGTTTGTGCACTTGAGGTACAACTGCACAGCTGTCATGTTTCATATGTCTGACAACTCACCCCATAAAAGCAGTAGCGTCAAACCTCTCCGTAAGGCTCCAGAGTTCATTGCTCCTGATTCACTGGCCAAAAGCAAGGCCTTGCTCCCTGGCACATAATTTAAAGGTAATGATAAACAAACACTTTCCTAATCATAAAATGCAATATCTTACTCTTTCTAGCAAACACACGTCTCATCTGAGATTAGTCCAATGGCTGAATCATCGCTATCTCCCAACAAAGACCGGGTGCTGACGGAGACAGAAAGAGTGCTGATCTGTTGCTCCACGCTTCTTACTGAAATAAAAAGCTTAAGTACCACAATGAATGAAAACAAGAACCACGACAGGCAGTGAAATGGTAATATCCTTTATTTTGTGCACTACTGTCGGCTGTGTAACGTTACAGACGCATGTAAGCATACATACCTGCATCGGTACTTGCCAGCTCCCGCAGCAATCTGTGTGCCCGCGGAGCCCCAGGGCTGCTGCTGCTGCTGCTGCAGCCTGTGCTAAAGCAGGCAGGTCTGTCCCAGCTCCTGCAGCCCCAGCAGAGCGGGCAGGTTCGGCCTCCGGGCCCTCAAAGCGCCGGCTCCCATTCACCCCGTGTTTACGGGGGTGTTTCGGAGCTGCGGGACGCCGGCTGGGGGCCGCGGGTGCCAGCGCTGCTGGGAGGCGCGGGGGGCACGGGGCGGGCACACGGAGAACCCCNTACGGGGGAGCTGCCACTGCCCCTTCCGCGCGGGGCGGCACCGGCCGCGCATGGAGGAGCTGCCCGGCGTCGTCCTCCTGCTCCTCCTTCTCCCATTACTGCTCGTCCCGCTAGTGCTCCTGGATAGGAGGCGCCACGGCCGGCGGACGCCTCCTTTCAGTCTCCTGGTGGTGGCCGGCTCCGGTGAGTGGGGTTTGCCGCCGCGGGAGCGGGTGGCACCGCAGAGCTACCACTCCAGGCCCTGGAACTACGAGTCCCGGCATGCAGCGCGGCGCGGAGCCAGCGCTGCAGCGCCGTTATGCCGTGGTGCATGCCGGGAGTTGTAGTCGCGGTGGCGTGTGTCGGGAGCCGGTGCTGTAGCCCCGCCACGGCAGCTCCCGCGGTCCCCCCGGGCCGGGCCGGGTGTCCTCGGGGTCGTCGCCTGTGTTTGGGTGTTTTGGTTCTCGATTTCAGTCATTGTTACGCTACATACTCATGTTGGTTATTTTCGTCGGTGTTTATGTCCGGCAGTTCAGTTTCAGAGCCTTTCCCACCGACAGCACCTGCGTTTCACCAAAGTCACATACGAAGGCATCGATAAACTGGTGCAGGGCTGACCTGTTCAGCTTCTCGGTCTTCGCACTGAAAATTACTGATGGCGATGCAGGGCGCGGCTTTCAAAGATGGGCACGCCCCTTACATACGTGGCGTTTTGCAATTTACCCCAACCACGTTGCTGTGATTTACTTACAAGAGTCTCACGTGGATCCGTCAGAGGCAAGAATGTCGCCCACGTTAAAGGGGGTACACACATCTGCTGCTCCTTGGTACCTCCCCAGAGCTGAAGGGCAGTTAATTTACTCCCAAAAATTTTATTTGAAAATTTGCAGTTGACAGATACAAGCCAGCTGTAATTTCAGCACCTCAGTATCCCTTTGGGTTTTGCATACCTACTGAGTAATAATCCCAAGATCTTTCTGCAGTCTGAGTTTGACTGGCAGTTCTGTAATTCCTCAGGTCATATTTACCTCTGGCTAGGGCTGGAAATGTGTGTATTTTCCTTCAGTCCTTTGGAATCTGGTTTGTCCATATTTAAAGAATACTTCCACTATACATAAGCTTACCAGGTGAAATAATATATGTCAGTTAAGATTCATGTAACATTCAAGCCTATTCTTTGAGACTTTGAAGTAGACATCTTCTGCTTTTCTGTGAGTGCTCAGATGATCACATTAAAATTTGTGAAACCTTTAACAAATACCACTCAGGAGAAAATATCTCCAAACATATTTGTAAAATACAGCATGAAATTGTAGGGAAAGGTGGCAAAGTCGAGTGCAATGCCGCTACATAGTTATCCTTGCTTGTCAGCTGTTCACCAGCTAGGAGTGCTTAACCTGTGTAGCAAAGGTCTCCTGGGAGCCTAGTGACAGCAGGGGGTGATAGGAGTACATTTAGTTTACTGTTTTGGTCTGCAACTTCCAGCAGAGTGAAAAGTAACGCATCCAGTAAACACCTTATGTGTTTACTGGTGCGGTTTCATGTTGATCTCATCCAGTCCAAGAGACAAAAGGTGAGACTGCTCCACTTTACCTACACACACAATCTTCCTTCTCCCCCTCCTTCCGCTGTTACACTATCCTTGTAACTGCTTTTCAGGAAACTCAAATGGCAACAACAAAAAAATTAACCTAGCTCCTAAGAAGCACAGTAAGTACAGCCTCCCCTTCTCTCCGGTGTGGTGCCAGTTTAGCTCCTGGACAGAGTGACCCTGCAGTTGGAAGGCTGTGAAGGCCCCGTTCAAGGGCAGCGGTCAGAGCAGCGGCCGGAGCAGCACTGTTTGTTCTGTCAGCACCCAGTGGATACACTGCGGTGGCTGCAGGGTGGCACTGCTGTGTGTGACGCTGCTGTGGGTGAGACTGCTGTGGGTGACACTGTGGTGGCTGCAGGGTGGCACTGCTGCCTGGCTGATTTCAGTGTGATGAGCTGGGAGAGCACAGCCCCTGCTCTGGCAGGTCACAGCACTGGGCACAGGGCAGGGTCAGGGGCAGTTCTGCTTGCATGGCACAGCTGTGAGGCAGGTCCTGTCCAGCTTCATCTTGGCCATTGCACTGTGGGCTGGCCTCTGAGTACCGACTGCAGGGTCGCTCTTGGCCCTGCTGTTCTGCACCGTGTACAGGACATTAAACACAAATGTCAGACTCCTGGTTCAGTCCCATTGCACTGGAAAGCAGCCATCAATACAGCTTCAGAGGGAGCTGAGCTCTCTCCATGTTACTGAAACAGTCTCAGTCGTCCTCTCATTGAACCCTTTGCTCTCAGAAGAGCAAAGTATTACTTATTAGTACTACTACTCTCTCACTGGTAGTAGTAGTACTAATAAGCTTTAAAATGAAAGGTGACTGATTCAGCTGAAGAAATGGAAAGTTACAAATTTTTTCTCATACTAATTGCAGTTTGTTTTGTTTTGCAGGTGGGCACACAACAGAAATCCTGAGGTTGCTTAGCTGTCTGTCAGAGTCATACTCTCCTAGACATTATGTTTTGGCAGACTCAGATAAAATGAGTGAAGCTAAAATACGTTCTTTCGAACAAAAAAGGGCTGAAACATTCTCCGAGTCCCAGGTAATTTGTTAAATATACTCATGTAAGAACAGTGATCTTAACATGACATTCTACTTCAAGGCAATTTGGAAATGATTCTTTGAAAGGGTACTTATCAACAAGTGCATTTTATTTTTTAGGTATTGAAGATCACTTGCACTAAAGTTCAGCTAAGGGTGCCATTCTATGCATACTGGCTCTGAAATTAAACTAAATGAACAGTACTGATTAATGGTGTACTAGAGAGACACTGAAAATGCAAAGTAAATACACCTAAAAATAGCAAATGCCATTCCTGCTACGAGTTTTCATTACCACCTTCCTTACTTTCTTTTAGAACAGTCTTTACCTCCTGTTTAACATGTTAATCCACCTAAAGCAATGAGGGAATGTAACTGTAGTTAAAGTGACTGTACAAAGAAGGCGCTCTCTTGCTCAAGAAAAGCATGCTGAAAAGAAATCTCTTCTAATTTTGTAAACCAGCTAGTCATTGATGTGTTACTTGCAGCTGTAAGAATACGGGGGCAAAAATATGGCAGAGGGGATTTTTTTTTTTAGTTGGACATTTCCTTCAGTGACACATAGTATTTTTTGGAAAGGAATTATATAAAACATATTTTATCTAAGAAAACCTTAATTTAAATTGTATTGTCTTTTTGTGTTCCTAGACTGTGTCTTGGTTGTATTTTTTAAATAAAGTATTAAATGTGTTTAAAAGGGATGCAAGGCCTCTCTGCATGTCAGAGTTTTCTGGCTGGTGACCTGAGCAAATGCTGAACTCCTAAAAATCATGAAAAAATCATTAAAATGTCTTGTTTATCTTTTTCTCAGATGTTTGCTTGCTTTCAGCTAGTTTGCTGTATGGTTAACAGACAGCAGCATAACTGCTGACCTGAAGTGTGAGCTGACATCCAGCAAAATTAGTAAAAAGTGTTAGTGGAATAAGTACAATGGAAATTAATATTCTGACTACAAAAATCTTAAGTCCTTTTGAGCAAGTAGTACAACACACAGTAAATTCATTACTTCCATGGTGTCCATTTGATATGGTGCACTTCCATTGTTTTCAGTAGCACTATTGGGACAAAAGACTGTAGGACTCAGTAGCAATGATTTTCAGAATAAACCCTTTTAATGTAAGGCAACTGCTGCTAAGGTGAACAACAGGCTCACTTAGGAATGACGTTTTTGTTTATCCCAACTTTCACCTCTCATTGTGCACCAAGGATAAATGTTTAATAAAGTGACATGGGGTGTTTCCTGTTCAGAGAAATCTTGTTTGGTAAATAGCCATTTACACAGTCATATTCACTTACCTGAAAAATGTCCAACCCTAAATTATTAGATTTCCTAAAGATAGATATTTTCAGTATTAACAGATTTTGTGGTTTTCATAGTTCACTTATTTTTGCTAAGCAGCTTCCCCATTATAACCCCTCCAACTAATAACAGATCCTGTAGTTATATTTTCCTTCAACATTGAAAGCCAGAGAAACATTTTTGGCTGCATGTGAGTTTGATGTCTGGATAACAGATGCTCATTTTCCTTTGACCATTTTCTTTCTACTGAGCAAAAGTATTTAGACTGAAAACAAAAGATAAATTTTGGAAGGTAAAGATCACATGCTTATAACATATTTGCAAAGTTTCAGAGTGTGCTTTCACACACTCACACCAGTATGTGCTTTGTTGTCGGGGACATTGGAGATCATTGAACATTTAAAAATGATGTCTTAGTATCTTCTTACAGCATATTATAATAATTCACAGCAGTTGCAGTTTTCCACCAGCTATTCCTTGCATCCTTGCAAAACAATATTAACTAGGTAAAGGACTACACTGGTTTTGAAATTACATTACAGACTTGCCAGCTTGGAACATTTGTTTTCAAATTTAAAAAATAAAAAATCTGGCTGCACTAAAGATGTAAAAAGAAAATGCAACAATATTACACCATAGTAGATAGGGGAGAAATCTGTCTTTTTCTGGTATGAGACATACTATGCAGTATTCCAGGAAAATATACAGGATGTACCTTTATCAGAAACACTGACAGTACTTCATGAGATGAGAGGCTGGGATTACAGAAGCATCTGGCCGTGGTTTTAAACAAGCAAACAACAACAAAACTCCCCAGTTATGTTTCTTCATCTTAATATTTGGGAGTTGTTTGATACATGGACTGAAGTCCTAACATGACATAGACACTGATGTGCAAAGTTTCCAGCATGTTTTTTGAAAAGTATAGATAAAACCATCTTGATCTTTATTTGAATTCTACAAGTACATTTCTAGTTTGATGCTGTTTGGAGTTCCTACCAAATTTTACTGAAATTATTTGGGTTTTTTAGGATGAAGAAAATCACGTACGGTTTTTTTGCCAAATTCTCTTTAACACCATTCTTACAGTACAGGTTCATCTGAATAGTTCTGCTGAGCCCTGATCTGCCTAAAACCACCTTATTATATCCATATTTCTTACAGGACTGAGTACTATGCAAGGGTCTAAATTCCACTTACAGCATTTTTATATCACCTGAGCTCTTCCAAAGCTTTAAGAAACAGAGGCAGTGATAACCAGAATAGGGAGCAGGGGGCATGTTTTTTTTCCATATTCTACTGTCAGAGTAATGCAATCAGAGTTTCAACACCTGCAAATAAAACATTAAAAAAAAATCAGTTTAGAACATCTGTTAATGCCTTCCAGTATCACAGCTATTTAAGAAACACATCACAATGAAACAGTATAATCTCAGTCAAGAAAATCAACATTCTGCATTTACAAATATTGTAGATTTTTTAATTCTTTCCACCTTATATATTTTAAGAAGTCGTGGTTATTGCTATTCAAGACAGATTTGTAATTTGCATTTACCATACAGCTTTTCTTAGCATCATCTTTCAGGGGCACAAATCACTAGGACTAAGCGATGACAATTTGCAACGTGCATTTGAGGTAACTGGGCAATTTTCAGTACTTAGAGTTTCTCACAGACAATATAAGTTCTTCTAGAGTGGCAGTGATCTGGTGTCACACATGAAGTGAGATAACAACCACTGTCCATGTGCCAGCATCACTGAACACTGCACTGCAGCCACTACATTTGTCTTCCATTTAAACAGTCAAAAATGTCATTGGCATCAGGAATGCCTTCTGACATGGTCTTTCCTGTTTTTTCATGCAGATATTTTGCATTTTGAATATGCATCATGGATATCTTTTGAATACTCATTTAAAGGATGGTGCTACTTGCTTTAATATTTTCAATAGCACTCCGCTGGCACCAGCTGAGGAGAGCAGCTGCATTTCCTGCGCTGTAAATCCCCCGGGAATTCCAGGAGGCCATGGGGCTGCGTCTCCGAGCGCAGCAGTGCCCACGAGGTGCCGCACTCGGCCAACACTCGCGGCACAGCTGCTGGGAATGGTTTGAAGGAGCCCGAGAGGGGACTAAACAATAGCTATGTAGTTCTAGTATTTCGCTGTGCTGTATACTTTACCCTATACTTTTTATACATAAACGTTTCCAAACCAGACTAAAAAAATTTTTAAAAGGTTGGCACAGACAGATTTAATAAGCAGAAGCCACAACATTCTCAAAAAAGTAACAGCTCTGCTCCTCATGCTCTTTTCCAGTTCACCCTTGATCGCATTCCCAGAAGCCGTGAGGTTAGACAATCTTGGATCTCCTCTGTGGTAACAACACTGTACTCCATAGTTTACTCTCTTCCTCTGACCTACAAACGGCAACCAGATTTGGTAGGTAAAGAAAATTTTAATTTATTGAGAACTTGCTAATCCGCATCATAAAATCACTTGGAACATCAACACATTGCAGGCTGCATCTCATATGTGTGCTTAGATTTACAATTTACAGGGAAACTATTTTTAATATTAAATTAAATATAGCAGCAATACATGAAGAAAGAGAACAGGTTGCACTGCTGGTGAATTAGAATAGCAAATACCAGTTTTCCCTCTCAAAGTTTGCAAGTAACATCAGAGAGTCACTCCCTTGTTGTGCTGGTAGAGCTAGCAAAAACAAGATTGCTGCTTCCTGATAATATCTCTTCAGGATTGCAGCAACACAAACTATGCCTGAAAGCCTGGTTATCCTGTTGGCTGGACTTGCTTCTAAAATGGTTTGACCAGTCTGGCACAGACAGGTTCAGACCAGCACAAATATATACAGATTCAGTTCTTGTGCTTACATGGACTTTTGAGCAACAATACATATTTATTTAGTCTTTGGCTGACTGACATTAATTATCTCATCTAATGACAGAAAGCATCACTGCTGAAGTAGCAACTCCTCAGCACTTTAGTAGCTTTTTCAAGCTGCTCAGAAAACTGCACTCTCATGCTAATTGCATTTATTTAAAAAAATTCCACACACTTAAACAAGTCAGAAGCATTCAGGGTTGTCAGATGGTAGAACCACAGTGGAGATACTCAATCAATAAAGTTTTGTGCTAACATAAAAGGTAGTGCACTGGTCTCCTAGCTTTAAGTTTTATAATTTTGTAAGAAAAAATTTGGTTACTAGCTGGCTTCTTGCTAGAGTTGAGGGTTTTTAAAAAAGCATTATTTTATCAGAACTTCAAATTAATGTTTTATAAGGTTTAAACTATTTTAATGAAACATGTAAAATCTCGTGCAGTTACAAGGTATTTTTCATAATTTAGTAGTAGCATCTATACACCCACAGAGGATATTGTAAGGAGACTTTTTTAATCTCCCTCTGTGAACTGTATGGCTAATTCTAAAGAGGCTTTTTTATGTTTGTGATATTTTGAATGTTTAGAGGGGCTGCAGTGAGTAATTTGATCTCATTTGCTGCAATAGTACTGGTCAGTGCCTGTCAAATCAAAAGCTGCTTGCTTGCTGGAGTTTTCAAAGCAGTTTAATGTGCAGAGCAACAGAAGGAGCTTTTTTTTGCAGTTACTGTTTTTCAAGCCTGTTCTGAAAACTGGAGATAAAATTGGGAGAGAGGAGAAGATAGCATGCTGTTCTTTCTACAGTGGTTTTGATTGGGGCAGGGGTAATAGTCAAGTTTGTTTACATGAGCAGAGAGAGAAAAATGGAAGTAATGTATTTAGCAATCCCATTGCTACACCCCTGTGTTAGGTTAATGTATATTTATTTTTTTACTTATTGCAAAAGAAATTGACTGGAAAAATCTCATTGTGTAGCGTAATATAGGAAGCAGGAAGTTACTAATCTAATTCCATGTTTTCTCTGTTTAGCAAAGGAATTTAAAGTGACAGTAAGAGTTACACTTCGAATTATTAGAAATGGTGTTGGAGTCAATAAACTGTGATAAGCTATCAGAAGACTAACATTTTTGAAAAAAACACTTGTCCTTGTAAAACTAAGGATACATTTTAGCAAGGCCTTTAAGCCCTATGTAGTGTTTAAAGGAACCCCTGACTCGAAAGGAGATCCAAAGGGTCTTTATCTATGGTTAGAGAAGAGCTGGAGGGGAAGGTGACCCCAGTTACTTTTTGTCAGGTGCTGTTATCAGCCACAATAGCAGCTGGCAGAAGCATCTCTGGCATTACGGCAAATCATGTACCACTTGAAAGCTGCTTACATACTGCTACTTGTATGCATATTTTAGTTTAAGAATTCTGTAAAATATAATAACTCAGAGAGCTGCAAAGATTTTAAAGCACTTATCCAAGGAGACTGATTCAGGGATTAAAATGCCTCACATTGCCAGTGAAAAGATTGCATGGTATGTGAAGCAACTGGTAGTATTTAACTGTCTTTCAACAAAAATGATTGCAGTGAATTAAAGCTCACTCTACTCTTGGCAAAAGGTAATGCTTAGTTATGTAAAGAACTAGAAAGGCTGGGACAAATGCTGGCATTCACAGGACTCATCTATAACTTTTGGCATGGAAATCAACAGCTGAATTTAGAAACAAGCACAGTATTACATCATGCTGAGAGCTTTATATTTTTAAACAGTAGAGCTTATGGGTACTGCACATTTTCAGTCTAGACTGTCAGTTTTGTTTAACTGCAGGAGGGAAACAGAACTTTGAGTTGCTTCTACATCATTTGTATGTATGAGTGATCCCCAAATCCTTACACTTGCTTTCAGGCCTGTCAGAAATATCTGCATGTGTGAAGGAATGACTGAAGTCTTCTCTAGGCACCCAAAAGCTAGAGAAACACAGAAATGTTGCAGTTGTCAAGAAATGCAGGACAAGAGAAGTGCTGCAAAGGGAGCCCATTAGGTGCTCAAAGGCAAGGTTTGGAGCAGACACGCTGGGTATGCCAGCCAAAGCCTGGCTGTGGAGTACAAATAGCTGCAAAGGGGAAAACAGCAAACCCAGCTGCACAGGGGTTACTTGGTATGTGCTTTACTTTATGAGCACTGTGTCCCTTTTGTATCTCACACTGATCTCGCAGAGTTTCTTGGTTTGCTTTGCATGAGAAATCAGTTCCATCTAACCCTTCTTCAAGACAATAAGTTCCGAAAGAGCTGAACAACTTCCAGGAGATCTTTGCTGTCTTGCAGGACTTGACCCACACTTGAAGTGGACCGCCAGAGAGTTTAGGAAGTATAAAAGTTAGCTTAATTGTTTGGTTTGAGATCATCTTCAGGGGGCCCATTTCTGAGTTATGAATATCTGTGCTCTGCACAGTTAAGTCCCTTTAGAGAAATTAAACCAAGTAACAATTAAGATGTCAGAAGTGATCATTGGCTTGTGTTTCTATAGCCAAGAATTATAGAAATGTGTTTTGCAGGTGAATGTATGGTGGGCAGTTTTTACATCTATCTGCCTCAGCCTTCCTATACAGGGGCCTAAAATTCCAAGGAAGTAAGGCTTGTGGCAGCACACACTGCCTACTGCCTACACCTACTTTCCCCCAAGAAAAGCTCTTAAAACCATTCATCAGCTGCAGCTAGATTTAGCATGCAGTCTCAAAGATTGCAAATTCCTACCATGCAAACAGGCACCTGGTCAGAGAAGAGAGGGTTTTATTGTCTTCATTGGGAGAAAGGCTAAGAAGAAACTAAAACCAGAACAAGATGTTATAAGATCTATTATCTAGAAAAAGATGCAAATCCTTCTTATTTACAGAAAATTAGACAAGCTGCACAGAGACTTTTTCCAAAGATAGAGAAAATCACTGAATCTTATATAGATTATTTGATATACAAGAAGGACTAATGTTACATCTTTTCCTGTAATATACTTGAAGTCAGACACAAGTTCCGAGGAAACTGGTCTTCAGTTCTCTTGCTGCTTACAGAACCATTGTCCTTGGGCCAGTTTGCCAACCCTGCAGCTAGGTTTTCAGGTGATCTAGTCTTTTGTCTGGGTCTGATTATCCTGATCATTCTGGCATACCTGAAGTTCCAAACTGAAAATGAAGGATGCACACCTACCACACAGTAGAAGCTGTAAAACACTGTATCTAGTCCTTGTTTTCAGCCATAGATGGGTTATGTAATTGGGCCGGTGATTTTCTATCCTTTAATGTAATTAAATTTCACCTAGAATTATGCAGAAATGCTGCATAAAGCTCCATTCATTAGTAGATTGCACATCCTGGACCCTTAGGATCAGACTTTTTTTCACTTTCTGGGGACACTTCTCAACAGTTCCTACTGCCTCAGGGCTCTACAGAGCCTGAAATAAGTAGATATTTTCAGATGGCTGCCATTTGGGAAAACCTGGGTTAAATCAGGCTAAGAAGGCGGTGCTCCCACATTAGGGCCTTCTTCCTGTGGGAAGTCTGTAGTAAGTTTACATTTGCACAGCAAGTACAGGCTCTGCTGTCTCTCCCTCCCCACCAGCTGTCAGTTGAATGAGTCTCTCCTTTTTAAACTTCCTTCTAGAAGCCTGAAACCTGCACAGCTCATTGTGCTTGTAGCAATCTACCTGTTCTTTTATGACTGCACATCCATCCCATCGCACGTGCCCGGTCCCCTGACTGGTTAAACTGACTTCTGAAGGCAGCTTCTGGTTACAGAAATGTTCACACAGTAAGCTAAATGAAAGGAGATCATTATTACATTGAGCTAAGATTTTCCATTCTTTGTGCCCTGCCCAAAATGTCTTAAGTTCATAACACTCTCACAAATTACTGTGACGAATAGTAAGTTATTGTCCCTTATATCATGGTTCTAATTGGAACTTTGCGGAAAGCTACAAAATCTGGGTGGTGGCATTTTTTTCTCTATTCATTTCATAACAAGTGAACTTTGTATAATGCAATATTAAGACTATCTGCTGCATTCTTTTGTATGCTGAATCTTCCCCCAGTTTTTGGAATTCATTTGGACCAGATTGACAGTATGTCTGATCTACTCTTGTTCTGGGATCAAAACAGTCAAACTAAGCAAGAGTGAGAACGCTGGATTACGACCTTCAGTGATACAAATTGTTTCATCTAAAAAGAAAACAAAGTGAAGTCATCGAAATTTGTGTCTAACTTCTCAGTGTTGATGAAAAGGAGTCTTATTCACCCGTCCTACCTTATGTACTGTGTACAACTGCCCTGCAGCCCCAGTGCAGAGCTGCCCCGTGCTGAGCAGAGATAAACATCTAGAGCTATTCCAGTCAGCTGGTTCAAAGCTTTCTGCCCTTTCTGTGACTGCGGATCAGACGTGCCTGTGGACACTGCTTTCCAGAGGGAGGACACAAGTAGCAGTAAAGATGAACTGAGATCTTAGCTGAGATTTAAGGAGGCATTTTTAGACGTAAAAGAGTCTTAACTCATCAGCTGTCAGGTTCATTATGAACCTAATGAACACCCT
Source organism: Origma solitaria (assembly GCA_013397895.1). Lineage (NCBI taxonomy): Eukaryota > Metazoa > Chordata > Aves > Passeriformes > Acanthizidae > Origma > Origma solitaria. The sequence continues at coordinate 253,741 of VZRL01004258.1, read as the reverse complement.
GGTCACACTTCCATGGATGTTATAAAGCATAACAGTCTTGCTAAATCTAACCACTGGTATGCACATACGGACTGCCAACACCTCTAGCTTTTACACTGTGAAGATATTTCAGGCAGGTATTTGATGTACATTCTTGCTATACCAACTTCAGGGATTAGGCAGTAGCCCAAGAGGTGTTTTATGTACATATAAAATGGCATGTTTAGTTAACCTAAAATACTGCTTTCAAGTTCAAGTTAAACAAATGCCTGACTAATGAAAGACACACTGAGATTTGCAATTAATTATTAATTTGCAATTACTATTAGTAACATACATGAGTATATTTAACAATCCTTGGATTTAATTTCTCCTTTTGAGTAGCAGCAGGCTACTAGAATAAGCAGTACTTTTTATATCAGGAGATATAAAAATTATTTGTGCAGAGGCTCTAAAAGGTTGGATGGTATTTCTCATGGTGACCAAGAGACTGTAGTCAGGTTCAGATTCAGCCAAGGTAACATTGCTGAAAGCTAGCTCATACCTAGTATTGTAGCTAGAGATGTAGTTCAGTAACTACGATTTCATTTACTTGGCAAAAGCTTTTTACTGAATTCTTTCATGACCAACTTTTTCATCTACACTAGGTCAAATTTCTTTTACTTCCTACTGTTTTGTCAACAGCAATAAACCACATACCCACTCCACAGTAACGTAGGTAGGGACTTAGTTTATTCTCCACCCTGTATCTGCTTTGGTAATCTGGTTCTTTTTTAACCAACCTTCTATCCACCTCCCACAGTTTCTCAAAAGACTCAATGGTTGTTTTGTTGGTCCCACTGACAGCCTGAGCGTTAATGTAATATTTTAATAGCCAACACTAACGTTTTCACAGACTTGAGCCTTAGTAGCAGTTTCAGAGCTGTCATTTATTTTTCTTTTTAATTGATCATTCTGTTTCTCCTTTTACATTTGGCAACTAGGCTGGGAAGTATGCTGATGGAAACTACCACTCCAAAAACCTTTTAATCCCAATGACATACCTGCCATACAGGGGCAGTTAAGTAAGGTGCCTAAGGTTAGACTCCTTAAAAAAAAAAAGAAAAAATAAACCCTGCATGTTCCTTTAGGCATCCAAATCAAGATTCTCAAACTTTCCTCACTAAGCTGTTGCCTAACTTCTGACACTCTTAATGACCCCAGTTGTATCTTTTCTTTTCATCAGTAAAGCCCTTGGGCATACCCGCAAGCAGACCTGAGCTGTTTAAGTCTTTACTGTGTCAAATAGCCACATGCACAGCTAAGCTCCTGTGCTCTGCTGAAATCCAGGAACTAAGAGCTTCCCTTGCTGCTTTATATGCGGATGCTGAGGCAAATCACATCAGCTGGGACTCTTCCCTTGTCTCTTGCCCCTGGGGACAATGGGTCGGTAACTCCGGGTCAGGCCTAGAAGGCAGAAGTGACAATGCCTAGTGCTGTTATGATTAAATCCTTACGTCTGGTTCCTAGTGGCTTTGCAGAAGCTCTCCTTTTCTCCGATAGAAAAATCCACTAAGCAGGATTTTCATACCTCTCTCCCCCAACCTTTATAAAGTGAGAGCTGCAGAAAAGGTGATGGTTCCCAATCTATTTCATTCTAGGATGAAAGCAACACTTGGAAACAAATAGAACCCCAACTGTGTAGTGTAGTAATGTAAGTTCTTGCTCTTCCACTGCTCTCTTCCCCACTCTGGCATTCGCTGATCTTACTTATCCTGGTTAGGTAATCTGCCTGTAGGACCACACATGTCTCTGCTTGTTTAGAAGAGCACCTCACTGGGTGTATTGTGTGATGATAACAACAGCTCTGTACCAGCGAGATCCAGAGGGCAGCAGAAAGGTTTTCATGGCAATGCTACAGCTGCTGAGCAGCCCCAACACAGGCTGTTCCTGTAGGGCACTGTAACCACCTTCTTGCACCCCTGATGATTCAAGTGATTTAGACAGTAGAAGATAAAAGTGTACCCAGGTATAATTCAGTCCTACCTTAATTACCTGATTTACATCAGACTACACAGCTAGTTTTTTCACTTTTTTTGTCCTGCCTTACATTGTGCAGGTAAGTTCAAACAGCAAATAGGGTGTGAATTTTTAACTGGTTTTATATGCAGGTGGTGGAGGAAAGTGAACTAGATAACATCTTCATTCTTCAAAAAGAATAAACCAGTAGGTAGTTTAATGACCTTTCTATTGTTCAAACAGAACCTGAAATTCCTCTTGCTCCCCATCAATGGCAATAATAAGGAATTGTTGAAAAAGGTTCCTGCTTTTTTTTAAACCTTAAAAAGTATTAAGAATTTTAAACTAATTTTTCTCAAGGTTCAAAACTTGAATTTTCAGACATACTAAAGAGCAAGACTATCAAAAGCTTCAATAAGAACACTCCCTCTCAACATGCTCAAGTATTTGAGTAAGGATTTTTTTAAATTTTTCTCCTCAGTTCTCAGGTTTGTCTTGTTTTTCTGATTACCAAACAAATTTGTCTTCCCTACAGATCTTATTTCTGTAACTGCAGTAACTCTGTGTAGATGAACAACATACCTCTTGAAACTTTTTAGAGTTACTAATATGTGAGAAAAAAGTAACAATTTTCACTGTTTGCCATCCAGACTTTACCTGCCATCAAAGTTACTCTCAGAAATTGATTCCTAATGGCTATGGCCTGCTGTATTTTAATGTATTAAAAAGAAAACATTCTAGTCCAAAGAAAATAGTGTGTACATTTTACCTTACTCTCAAAGTGTGCTACTGAACCAAAATACATGCTTATAAAAGCAGTACTTTCCATACCTTGAGACCTTCATTGAGAAGGATTTACAGAATTTTGATACATCCTCTCTGTGGAATAAATGATTGTTTTCCACCTGTTAAAAACAGAAAATACTGATGTGAGAGAAAGCAAGTACTGTGCCCCAAATCCTGTGGTGAGTCCACAACTGAGCTGTGAGTACAACCCATGCTTCTTGACTCTCTGGGCTTACATCTTGGTCATGAGCTCATAGCAATTAAAATTTGAGATATTTCTTCACAGATGCTTTTGGGAGCATAATTTTACCATTAGAGCATCTCCAATATTAAATGTTCAGCTGGATTACAGGACATCAGCATGAAGTTTTCAAAATAGTACCATAGTAATAAAACCAAGCAAGTGCTGGTGAGCTCACAAGATGCTGTAATTCATGTAGCAGAATACAAATTAATTCATTGCAGATTCTCTCTTCTCGTGCTACAGAAACAACCACCACTCCATCAAAACCAAAAACACACAAAAGCATTCATTATTCCTGCAACATAGGAATACCTAATGAGCTTTTTCCTACATTGTTAAAAAGTAGATATTGCATAGCAATTAAACAGTAGGACTTGCATATATACATATATATGTATATATATAGATCATGCAGTTAACCCAGCTTTGGTCCATTTTGTATCACTCCACTCGCCTTTGCCTATTTCCTTAGTCTCATCTCCAGTTGTTCAGCACTGTGGAGTAGGGAGCATTACCAGGACAAAGGAGGCCCAAGCAGTGTCCCAAAGGTACTCCAGAAGTAGCTCTGTGCCTGGTAAGCAGCACAATCTTCAGTTCACACCACCATCCTCCCCAGCCCCAGGGAGCAGAGCAGTTTTTCTGCTCTTGACCAGGTGACAAAAGGCCAATCTCTGCAGAAGTCATTAAGGAGAGCAGCAGGTGTTGACAGTTTCCTATGCAAAGCAAATCACAAATTAGTTTTCCACTTTCTATTAAGTTTAGGGGGACTTATATTGTCCTCTTTTTGATTGTTGTAATTTGGGAACATAAGTAGTACTTACACACTTGTTATTTAAAAGATGTACAGCAATTGTATGTTCATGTGTTTATGAGAAAAACTGCACGTTTTCTGCTTTACTCATTTTTGCTTTAACCAGTGACATTTAATCCCAGTGAAGCTGCAAGCTCTGCTTTCAGTGTTTTCACTGTAAATGTCAGTCTGCTACAGTGCTGCATTCACCAGCTCTAAAGTAGCTTTTATCAGCAGCAGTGCCATGTGCCAGTGTTCCCAGTGTGCCAGACTGCTGGCTTAGCTTATTTTTTTTCAACAGCTGTGGAAAATATCTGAAACACAAAGGCAAGAACTATTCTATTTTTATATAAAAGTGATTAATAGGAAATCAGATTCATAGAGTTGATGAAGGTAAATGTTGTTTAGGTTTTGCCTGCAGACACAGGAGAACACATTTCCTATGCCTTTATTAACACTACAGTAACAAATGTTATTACAGATAGAGACACCTAAACATGCCTCAAGTTACATGACAGTAGTCATGTACCAGTATCACAGCCAACATCCATGCAAATTAATCAAACTTTTCAGGAAATATGGCAAAATGCATCATTTAGTTCACAGGCATGGAAAAGTTTCTTTGAAATGCTAAAAGGCAGCATGTGTGGTTGGTTTATGTCCTTACTCACCAAGCCACACGTATAAAAACCAGATCTTCATTCTCAGTAGATTGTAGAGTAGGAATTAAAGTCCCAGCAAGGATATGCTTGAAATCAGGTTCAGCAGGAGGTTTGAAACCGCAGTGAATTACTCTGATTTCAGAATTCTAGTATGCAAAGTTGATGTGTTCAGCTTCTTAGTTATATAATTGCTAATACAAAATAAGTACACCATTGCACATTTCAAATTCAAGTGTCTGGGGATACCCTCAAATATCAAGATGAAAGCTGCACAGAGCATGTTACTTGTAAGGGACTTTGAGAAAACATCAGCAAGTCTTGCATGAATAAATAGTTCATTTAAGATCAACAATAAAATCAGAACATTTTTATAAACAGTATTGCAGTCTGTTGATTCTGGTAAGAAAACACAGCATTACAGTCATCACATCTCCAAGCTGGATTTCTGGGGCTATGGTCAAGCCAAAGTGTAGGTGAGAGAATTTGAAACTCCGTAGCACCAAAGCTGTTGCAGCTTTTAACTGAGGCAAGGTGCTGCTAACCAGTTTATCAGTGGGATCTTGCCATGAAGCAGGAAAAGAAATGTTCTGAAATTATTGTTACAGCCCTGAAGCAGAAACTCAGATTTTTCCCCCACCAGTATAATATCTTTCACAAGCTGGTGAACTTGGAACAAAAAAAAAAGTGAGTTTATGGGATATAGGGCCATGATTTTATAAAAGAACTCTTTATTTCCATGTAACTCCAGCTGCGCAGAAAAGTGCTGATTACATGGTAGTATTTAAGTTTAGTAAAAAATTTCTTGCCTGAAATCAATTTTGAGACCAAGTGGAGTACCTAATATACCCTGGTTTAAACCTTTTCCTTTTAAGCAATCTGGGTTTCAGTTGAACAACATCTGAAATGAAAACTTTCTTTTATTGTTAACATTTTGTAAGTGAATTTGAGATCCTCTGCTCCAAGGACAGGACGTACTTTTGCCAAAACACCTTCCTTCTATATGCTTGTAACTGTCTCCTACTGTTTATTAAAAATAAAAAAAAAAATCTAGTCCCATGTATCAGCTAATAGATTCCTGTGAAGGTCCTTATTCATCAGCATATTTTTGATGACCTCTTAAGTGTTTTACTGACTTAAGCCAAGGTTCAAGAAGTTTATAACTGGATCCCAGGTTTAATCTTAATTAAATTTCCTTGGCTTTATTATGTGCACAGATTTCGTGACTGATACCACACAAAGCTGTGAATAAGATTGGTAGCCGTTTTGGTTTTATATCTGTGAGTCAAGGAATTGTAAACTTTTCCTTCATATGAATAACTGTGCCATCTTAGAGGTCTTTCCCTCCTTCATGAAATGTAAAAAAATATGGTATTTTTGACACCTACTTTGAAGTAATGTCTTTTGCTTGCACCCTCCCCCCCATTTTTTCATATTCACATGCCTTTTCTGTTTTTTCTAATTATCTTTTGAAATTTTTTTTTGTGTAAATGTAATGTTAAGTGAATATACACACTTAATTCTTTACTGTATGGAAAACCTCATTATTTACTTTTGTAATGTGTTTCACCTCTTTCAGATATTGTGCAATGGACCAGGAACATGTGTTCCTATCTGTATATCTGCTTTTCTTCTTGGCCTTCTACGAATAAAGAGAACAATCATTGTGTATGTAGAGAGCATCTGCCGTGTGGAAACTTTATCCCTGTCTGGAAAGATTCTTTACTACTTTTCAGATTATTTCATTGTTCAGTGGCCTGACCTAAAGAGAAAATATCCCAAGTCAGTATATCTTGGTCGAGTAGTGTAACAACAGAAGACAAGCTAAGCTTTACCTAAAATAGACTCTGCAAGCTCCTCACTCACATTCCTGTAGTAATTTATTTTCAAGAGCTCCTGTTAAGAAGTTAGGCTGGTACTGAAAAATGAGAGAATAAAGATTTCTCTATATTTAAGTGAAATTTTTGTGTCAGTGTATTTATTGCTATCATGTAGGTCTGTTCACCAATAACCCATAGACGCTCTAAATCTATGCTGTCTCTGTTTTCATCTAGTTTTCCTGCTATGTGAATGGTAATTTTTGTCTACAAATAAATATGGGAATTTGTATGAATGTAACATTTCCTGTAAGGAAACTTTGTATCATTTTTAAAATTGTAAGGAACAAAGTCTTTTTCTAGCACAACAGACTTTATTTCCTTTATGCTAGCAGTGAAGTCCCTTGTGAATCCTTAGAGTATGAAGGAAACAGTTATATTAAGTTGGCTTCATGACAGTTTGTGCTTTACAGTCTTCCAAAACCCCCAGAGCATTAAACCAGTATCATTTTTCCTCTGGTCTTGTCAAAGCTGTCCTTATAATCTGTTGTGCACCTTTTGAAAATTGTTGCTCACTTCTTAAGATAAATAAAGAGGTGACAAGTGTCATGCTACAGGCACAATACTTACCAAGTTAAGAAGTGCTTTCTTCAAAGCTTATGTACAAAAAGCCTTACCAAATCTACATCAAACAGAGCAAAACTGTCAGTTGGGGAAATTGAACTGGTTCAAGCCGTAAAATAGAGAAAAAAGAGTCAGTAATAAGGGAAGGAACAGCATTTTCCTCTTTTCCTGCTACAGTGAATTTGGCTTTCAGTATGTCCTGTTTTCTCATTTTAAGCAGCTTAATTTCAGCAGTGCAAAATGCACTTAAGATTTTGCCATGAAAAATGGTATCCTGTATATTGGAACAACTTTTTAAAGGTATTTGGTTGGCAGTAAGTGTGTGAAAGGACACTCCAGCATTTCACATTCATCTGGTGAAATGTAATTCTACAACTGCCCCACCTATAAAGCAATATAAACACATCTGTCATTTGTACACACACAGAGCTATGGGGCTGGTTACAGAAACATAAACAAAGCAAAAAGCTCAAAGAAGAGTAGAAACGCCCTCCAGAGTGCACAGCCTGACTCTGGTATAGCTGAGAGCAGCTCGTCGTGCTGCCGCAGGAGGAGACTCTCTCGGAAGCCTTTTCCTCAGCGTCAAATGTCAAAACATTGCAGCAGCTATTCTGGTAGGGAATGGGGGGTGGGATTTCACTGAAAAGAAACAGTGGTTCCTGCTGTTAGAAAACAAGGGTCCAGAGGAAGAGGCTGCTTTACACAGAAAATAATTAGAAATTGTGCAGAAAACCACTGTCGCAGTATTGCAAGGCCCTGTGGGGAAGGTGCTGTTACAACCTGTCCAACAGGCTTAATAATGCTCAGCGTAAGTAGAGTCCCTTGATGTGGTCACATGTGAGTTCAGAACAGGGAGTTTTTGTGGGTTTTAACCGAGATTATGTCTGAAATTAAAGAGCAGTTAATAGGTTAAGGTTATGTGAGAAGGACTTTGTGCAGCACATACTGAGGTCCTTGAAAATTACTTGGTTGAAGTAAATCTAATGTATCCAAGGACATTTTCCCCCTGCACTGGAGTGAGGACTGTCTTACCGTGACTTTCTGCACAGTTGCAGATAGTTTGATAAATCAGAGATACACTGGACTTTATTATGGCTAATGGTAGTTTATTTTAGATCAGTGCTTTCTCTCCTGAATCTTTCTCTCTGTTTGGCAAGGAAACTAGAGTAGAGGGGGAGAGAACAGAGGCAGCCTCTTGCTCTGCTCCGGGTAAGGGGCAGCAGCACAGATCCATGCCCCGGGGTCTGGAGCAGCCCGAGCAGAGCAGGCAGTGGATGCTGCCATTGATGCAGCCCGGGCAGTCCGGAATGGCCTGGCCGGGCAGGGCGGGAGGCAGCGCCCGCAGCGCCTCGGCACACAGCGAGCGCAGCCCGCGCCCTGCCCTGCCGGGAGAGGCCAGCCCGTCCGCATCTGCTCGGGGTTAGTGCCTCACCGAGAGCATCTCTGCCTGCTCTGGTGCTTCCTCACAGCCCTGCCCAGGGCAGGAGTCGGGGCTGTGGTGTGCTTTCCAGCTGCGGGTTCATAAACTTTGTGAGTGTGCCTTTGAACGCCGCGGAGTTCCAGGAATTTTCTTTCACCTGTCACCTGCATGGCAGTGACTGCTGCTGAAAGAAAGAACTTGCCTGTTCAGGCTTGTAACCTCCCTTGTAAACACTCTGAAGGTAACAGTAGATTTCTTCACAAGAGGCTGTCCTGGAAACTGAATTGCTCCAGGCCACGTGATGTGGAGGAGTCTCATTTTCAAGGATTTGGGAAGACTTTTCCCACTTTTCTTCACTGTCAGCCTTCTCTGCCTGTGTTCTCCCAACAACATGTTCTTTACTCTGGTCAACCTGGGAAACACAGGTTACAAAAGCACATAGAAAGTGGTTTATAATTCAGATAGCTGGCTATGGAAGTGGAATGGTACCCATTCCCTGGTACTGCTATTTTCCTTACTGGCTCAAGTGCCTACTTGAGTTAAGGGCATTTACTTTTCAGCAGTTTGCAATTCGTTCTAGCAAGTGAAAACTTGGATTAGAAATGATCCAGAAGTCTGTAGAGTTGAAGCAGAGCTGCTCTGGAGAGCTCAGAAATTGGAAGATCACAGCCTAACTCTGACCAAAGCCTTCAACAAAACACTGCATCTCAGCCATAGGAGACAGTTCAGAAAAAAGACCTCTGGCTCAAATTCTCTTAAAGGAAGTTTTGTTATCAACCAGAGTGACTTTTCCTTGAAAAGATTATCTCAAATAACTGCTAGTTCTCGCCAAAAGCACAGTGGGGCCGAAGTAAATTAGCATTTTGTTATTGAGAAGCTCTTTCTTATCTTTTGTTTTTAGAAGGTGGGTACAACCAAACAGTCTATTGTTCTAGGGGAAAGCTGCATTCTTCCTCTCCCAGCACAGAACAGAAAACAGCCCTCCCAGGGTCTAGAGAAAGACTTAAAGGTCGCTGACTGGATTCCTAAAGTTTATATTCTTGAGGCTCACTATGTCTTTTTTTTCTCTTAAATATTAATGTTATGGCAAACACATTTGCATTACATACAAGAAATGTTTGACGTGAAATACATTACCTCTTTTTCCTCCATTTCCAAAAGAGGAAACCATAATACGTTATAGATTTAACGCAAAGTGAGGAAGAAATATATTCTTAAAGAAAACAAATATGACTTTATGGAAATACCATCATCAGAATTGGCAAAGAGAACAGAAGGCATCCAGAAATTCTTTCCCTGAGTCCTAGCACAGAAGCCAAATTCTAAATGAGTTCTAGTTATCAGATTGTTTTATCTAGATATGCATTCGTTGACAAATATTAAATATGCAGAGTTGATTCTCTTTTGAGCTGGTTGTCTCCTGCTGGAGAGTATATAATGTACATTTAGCAACAGGTTAATTTTATTCTAGAAAAGGAGAAAGGGAAAGTAAAAGAGCAGCACCAGTTAGAATATAATAAAATAACTATATAAGAAAAAGGCTGACTCTTGATAAAAACAGCTTAAGAGATTATTCCCATGTTATACCAGAAAAAAGCTAAACAGACGGATCTACTTTCAGCCAATGATTCAAATTTTTACCACTCAGCCACGACTATTCCAATAAAGTTAGGCTGTTCTGTTACATTTTGCAAGACATTATGGATTTCTGAGAACAGTAGTCAAAGTCTCAAAAACAACTTTGGATGTTGAACTCACACAACTCTTTGGACACCTGTTTTTCCCTGCAAAAACACCCTGTCATAACATAGGACAGTTAATGCCTCAAAACAAAAGATCGCTGTATACAAATAGTGCATAGATAATTTTAACATACAAATGCAAGTTATGTTTGTAGAGCAAAAGAATCCTCTTAAATCTGTGCAAGGGGCCCCAGAGCATAAACAGACCCAAAATTACCACCTTTTCCATCCTCTTTTTAGGCTCCAAATGAGCTCGGCAGTGTGCCTTAGCCGATGTGCTGTCACAGACCGCATCCAAGCAGCAGCCAGTTTCCCTGGGACAGGAGAGAAAGCAGGATGCCTACGGGGAAGAGTAGCTCAGGGGGAGTTAGAGAGCAGCACTTGCACAAAAACATTTACTTTGGTTAGTGCCAAGTGGCACAATCCAACTGAAGACATTTTTGCCCCATGCTTCAGTCCTTGGCAAATAGCACAAAAGACTCACTGTCACCATTTCTCTCTGTCTCTTACATCTTCTTAATGGAAATGAGGGTTTCTGACAGACTCTTGGGAAATGTCTTCACGGTTGCTCAAACACATTGCCTACACAGTGCTTGTGTCTCCCTTCAAATCATTTTGTGCCGCCTTCCCCCTCACGATCATGCCTGAAATCGAGTCCGTGTGCTGGGCTGTGGAGTCGCTGCCCCCGACACAAGCTGCGGAGCTGAGAATGGTTCCAGATCCCTGAAGGAACTTCTGCTCTCCACACAGGAGGCACTGGGAATGAGCATAAGCATTCCAGGACTGTAGCCCTGCATCCCGCTTGGTTTGTGGTAGCTGGTGCTAGATGCTATGAACACACAAAGATCATTTAACTGCAGCTTCTCTAATGGGCCACTGAGTAATGTGTTGGGAGGATGATGTCTGTGTTATGGGGCAGAAAACCAGAACCAGCAGAGCACCAGCGACCGTGTGCGAGGGGTTTGGGGAAGCTCCCTGGCTCTCAGGCAGCACTTTGACCTGCCTCTCCTTTGGCTGGCACCGTCTGCTGCGCCAATAAACTCCTCCTTGTTCCAGGAGCTGGGTGAGGATCCAGGAGAGTAACTGAGCCCTCAGGCTGCTCGCAGCACAAACTGAGCCTAAACCTTTCTGAAACTTGAATTTGACTTTTTCCGATGACCATACTTCCTGATATCATAATGGCAGTCTCATGACCAGCATTGTTGAAATCAATAGGAAGTACTCAAAGGCAGAGGTCATCTTGCAGAAAGGTCTTGGTAAGGGACAGAATTTTGCACAAGAATTCAAGAAAATCAGTAGTTCTCACAGCAACAGCTTTGGACAACATTTTCCCTCTGCATTGCCATTCCATGCTGCAATGGCAATGGAGAAGGAAATGAAAGTGGCATATGACACCGGAAGATCAACCTTTGTTGACACACTTATTCAAACTCAGGTGACGACTCTGCAGATTGTAAAATTTCCCGTTTAGAACTTCTTACACCTACTTTACTTTCTTGCCCAAAAATTTAATGTTTTATAATCCAGCTCATTAACTAGTCAGACAAAAATATGCAGGCAACAGAAATAGGCAATCTTGCATTTAGCTGTGCCAGGGATAGGCTTTAACCATGCATGCACCCGTAAAAAGATGTATTTGTTGATTGGTAATGTGAGTGTTACACAGACCTTGTATTATCTTTGCATGTACCTGAGGAACAAAGCTAAACAGGATGTTTGACCTGTTTGTTATTCTCTAACGAGAGACAGAGTAGGGGTAATAACATTTAACAGACAAAAATTAGGGAAATTAGGGTCTCTCCAAGGAATGTTTAATTTTCAAACAACTTATAATACTTTATCAATTTAGATAATATGCACATTAAACAAGTATATTGTAAATTGATGAATTAATGAATGGTAGCACAGACAGTAGTCCACTGTTCCACCCAGAATATTTCATTTGCAGTCCCTTTTTGTTTTTCAGGCAGTGTGTTGGGATTGGGGGGGCTTTAATACAAAAATCAGGTATTCATGACTATGTCATGAGATGACCTGGACTGTACTAGATTTGGACAGGTGATCAAAGATATTTTGTATAAACTTCAGAGGAAGAGAAAGAGGATATTCTTAGATGGATTAAATTGTCCTTGCACTATGCAGCAAATAATTTTTAAAGGAGTCCATAACAAAGAGTATTTGTTTAATATTGAGATTGATGAAGTATTTTAGACCCAACAGTGAAGTTGCTGCACATAATCCTCCTACCCTTTCTATGCATTGGTGCACAGTAGGTTCTTAAAATCAAACAACCCCTCTACTTGGTTTAAGAAAGAGTGGATATTTGTAATGCTATATCAACAGTCAGATCTGCTCAGTTAGCATTACTGTAAATTCTACTTTTGGCTGCCAGTAGCTTGGCAATTAGAGTTTCCTGCTTAATTGTTAAACACTGCAATTGAACTCTGCTGCTTTTCATTTGTGATCCAGCTTGGGATGTCAGCTGACACTGAAATGAATGTCCTAACCTCCAATTCAGGGGCTTAAAGGATATCTCCCCAACATTCACTGCCAAGATGAAATCCAGAAATTATTATTCAGCAGCAGTAAACAGGGCCTGTTTTTGCAGGCACCCATTTGTGAAAAAGCAAGCATGACAGCTGGGAATTACTGTTAAATGTGCTTTTTATGTCCACATTGAAAAGCAGAATATGAAAAGTAATGTAGCCTTATTTGTAAAGAAGCACTTAAGTGATATCTTAGCAGCTCTGCATTAATACTTGTAATAATTCCTTTAAAAAATAGCTTTGTAACAGGGTACACTAAGTCAGATTTTCCAGTGGAGTTAGATAATAAATAAATTCCTTCAAAAATTATTGGTGAAAGGATCTTCACTCTTCTGTCACTTCCAGATAGAAGATGACCACTGACAAGCAAAGGTAATTATCTCAGAGCACATCCCCATTCAAAACATATTTTTCATTGAACTCCAGTCTAGACATAATTAATTAAAATCTTCATCCAACTTTTTCCTTGAATAACATTGGGGGTGGAATAGGAAGGCTGAGGAAATACAGAGAGAGCTGCTTCCATGTAAAGTATTACTTTGGAAAGATTGAACAGGTAATTCTGAGAGGAAAGAAATTATTACTGCTGCCTTGCTCCCCTAACACAGCTCCCAGCCCCACCAAGTTCTCTCAGGTTTATTGAAGAGTCAATATGACAAAGCAATTAAGGTTTTATACCGGTTAGAGAGAATTTACACAGTTCAGCACTGTGCTGTGATGTAATCAATATTCCTATATGCCTGTTTGCCAAGCTTTTCCTCTGAAGAAAGTTTATTATAGAATGCAGATACAACTTTATTTTGTATCTGTTTATTTACAGTTTTAACCTCCATGACCAGAATTTTCCTTTGTGTTTACAAGTAAACATTACCAGCACTTTCCACTCCATCCCACAGCCCCTTTTGGCCATGAGTCAACACACGTGGGAACTGCAGACACAGAACTGAACCATCCCCAACACTGCATTTGCTACTGAGCAACAAAAGCTGGCACACACTATGGACATCACACTGATATCACTGGGTTTCAAAAAATAGGCATTACTTGCATTAAAACTAAAGCAAATACTTATTTTAAATATTAAATCTCTGTTTCAATTTGGGAAGAAGAAAAAAAAAGAAAAAGAAGGGAAAAAAATACTGCTCCATAGCACCAAAAAACCTACAAAGCCAAAAAAAAAAAAAAGAAAATTAAAAAAACCCACACACTCAACATCTTCTGGAAATTCTGAAGTTTTGCGGGATGCAATGTGAGCATAAAATGGACAAGATTAATGATCTGGGATAAAGTGGCTAAAAACCTCAGCGTTCTGTATTCTGGTACAGTCTCAGTTATCTGAGCATCAGCTATTCCTAATTCCCTTCTCTCCCCCCAAGTCTGAATCACATCCTCTGACATGTACTGAAGTACATTAACAGTGACATGGATTATTTGAAACCTCTCTTATTCAAACAGATTTGGGATCCAAACTATTGTAATAACTGAGTTTCCATGCCACAGTAGCCAGCCTCTGGCTGAATGCCACAGTATCTCAGCTACTCACTCATGTGCAACACTCAGCAGTCTTTGCTGCTTTCACCATTTCAGTCCCAAATAATCTTATAAAGCACTCTCAGGAGCACTTGCTATGTATTGTTTCTCTCTTGAAATTATCTTGATTTCTAAGTATAGCTTTATCATGAGATTTCACAGAAGGATAATGAACTAAAAGTTAACAAGAGAGGCAAAAACCAGCACATTTTCTCAAGCTTGTGAGAATACCGTGTCAGGGGTGGAAAATACTTCTGACCAGAAATTAGTCTTATTTAGAAAATACTGCCTGGATAATTAAAACTGGAAGAAGTCACAGAATTAAGCAGCAAGGAGAAGCGGTTGATTCCTTTTATCTATATTAAAATTTTGATTATTAAGACTGGATTAAGATTATTATTACTGGATAATTAACCAACCTTTTAAAATATCAGCACTGCTCAAGCAGAATCTTGTTCCCAGAAGTGAGCGTGAAGATTTTAACCATCAAATAAATTATCTGTTAAGAGGTCAATTGTTGTAATTATTTTGTATTTGGCACCCAAATAAATAAATTTGAATAATGCAGCATGAAGTTGCATGAAAAAGTTATCATGTACTATTTTAAACCAATTCTCTTGTGAGGTTACTATTGGGGAACACAAATGAGAATGAAGAAAAAAAATGATGTAACACACCAGTCCTTGAAAGACATGAATTTGTCCAGACCTGTTGAGAGATGCACTGAAGGAAAGGCAAGGAGAACATGCTCAAGTGGCATAAAAATCAAGTTTGGAGGTACAGGAAGGGAGATAAAGTGTTGAAATCAATCCCAGATCATGCTGAGCAGGCATCAGCCAAATGGTAAATGTAGTAACTTCTTCTGCATCCTGGAGAGACAGAAATTGCTTCTTCAAAATATACATGTGAAAATGTATATTTTGTATGTATATGTGGAAAGTTAAAGTGGTAGCTAGAAGCCAAGAATTACAGAAGTACAAAATACCACAAAGTTAGAGTTTTCTCTCTTTCTCTGATTGCCTAGTAGAGTCACCCCCTCCAAAAGAGAGGGCAAAACTCACTCATGAAACTTAATAGAAAAATAAGCAAAGTTTCAGGCTTCGAAGTCATTCTGCATTAGAATTAATGTGTTATATCATTACGTTTTGCATCCACTCAGAGTTCAAGGAGAGTGGAACACTTCCTTACTATCCAGTGTTTATAGTTTGAAGGCTGTCAGGCAGCAGCCCCTTCCCATCAGGGCAGAGGTGCCTGTGGCTTGGGGCGCTCTCTCGGCTCCTGGAGCAGCAGTTCCCGTCAAGCTGCAAACCGCAGCAGCTCATGTGAAGCCCACTTGGCATTTCTCTCTGCCATCACAGAATTGCAGTTCAAATCCAGCTTTGGCAGTAGGTGTGTGTATGCTCATCCTCCCCGGCTCATTCCCCCGCCACGGGGAGGAAAAATTCTGGTGTGTGCTGCTTGGTCGCAGCCTCGGCTCACCCAGGACTGCCAAGGAAGTGGCCCAGTGAACTTCGGGAGCTACAGTGAGACTGGTGGGAAGTTCTAAGTAGAGCCATCAGAAGCAAAATAATTAAGAAGGAAAAGGGCACCATTTTAAGAGGTCTGGTGTTTACAAGTAGCACAAAGATACAGTGCCAAGTTATTTTCCTACCAAAGCCTGACTTAAGTGGAGATACAAGAGCTGGGTTGGTTTTTTCTTCACACACATGAAGTAGAACAAAGAAAGACACACCAAGTCTTGTCTTACTCGCTGGGAGCAGTTCTAGTAACACAAGCTGCTCCTGCAGGCATTTCCTTTGTGTGTTTTGCTATATGTTGTTGTAGGCAAACATCACTGTGAAATAAAACTGATAGCTGTTAACATGGAGTCAAACACTTTGGCACCTGGATGCTGATGACATCTCTCTGGCAAGCGTTTAGGTCCTGCTGATGGAGAAGTGAAGCCACCAAATTAGAGGGAGAAAGGGCACTCTGACCCACCTGCTGCAAGCCAACAGGCTGCTGCTCCTGTGCTTGAGGAGCAGAATTGTAAAATAAGTCAAGCATTTTGATTGCACAGCAAGAAATCTGAAGTCCTTTGTTGCCTTCTGCTTGTGTCCTGGTTTTAACAAGTTAAAAACCTACACCAGCAGCAAGCCTTTCACCCAGCCAGGGAGGGGCACGTGACAACACCGGACCCCCAACAGTAATCAGGTTACAGGTAAATTATTTTTTTTTCTATATTAGCATGGAATGTACTTCAGCATTCAACTATTCTTCTAGCTATACCCTCACTGATAAGAATGCTATCACATTTTAAGAGAAGATCATGAGCCTCAAATAAAAGACCAGAAAATTCTGACTTAAGCTTATTTATGAACAGCTAGCACCACCAGGTAACAAAGCCCCCTATTCTCATAAAAGTATGGGGGACAGAAAACGACATCAGTGTTAGGATCAATGAAAAAGTGATGGATTAAGAAGCAAATATTTAGATATTTTAACAAACGGAATATATTGTTTTGGTTTAAAGAAAGCTTAATCTCTAAAAAGACAAACATGTAGATAAGTCTTTCCCTTCAGCAAGTTATTTTATCATAAACATGAGTAACATTTATGTCCTTAAAAATTAGTCACAAAGGGGAGTCTTTCCCAAAATTAAGACCTGGGATCCCAGTATTACAACTGTCAGAACTAATGCTTAAAATCCCTTCTCAAATGAGGGATTTCCACCACAACGTACTTTCAAGAAAAGTCTGTGTTTGAATTTCCTTTTTTTCTTTCTACTTCAGTATTTTAGGTTTGGTCCTATGCAATTCTCCGAGCATTTTGGCATCATGTGCATCTCAGAAAACATCTCCATAAAAGGCAATTTACTCAAGCAATGTAGGGAAAACACAGAACACAGATATCAGATAATAATTCCATCAAGGCTGAATTTGGCCCCATGATTCAGTCTGTGGTATTTGAAAGAAGTCTCTGTACTTAGTTTTTCCAGATGTTGACTTTAAGACACTTGCAAGCTACTTTTAGGTAGAATTAATGACTGTTGAGAAAATGTTGTCTTCTGCAGTCTGGTTAAGAGGAAAGAGGAGTGGGCTACAAACACCTCTTAGTGCCTGTAATTTCTCTACAAGGCAAGAGGGTCTCTCATGGGATGAGAATGGTCTGGAAAAGTAGTTGAGAGGCAATACAGCACACATCCAGCATATGTTTAATCAGAGTACCAAGGGCAACGCTGCATACCCCCAGAATGGTCCAAAGTTATTAGCAGTATGAGCACAGCAATGTTTTAAAGCAGGCATTTGAGGCAACATATGAATAAACATTATACCACCTTACCTTTGCTTATTTTGTAAAGGAATCCTAATAAATGAAAGATTAAGAACAGATTTGGGTAGTGCTAAGGTTGCTCTGTAAAGTCCTTATTTTGCAGTTTCAATGCCACTGCTAATGTTTAGTCTTAACCATCTGTAAGATTCAAGTCTTACTGGAGTCACAAGTTGTATTTATCCTACAGCAATTTTAATAACTTTAGTTACAAAAGTTAATTAGGCTAAAACATTACTGAGTGTTAGTGTCACTACCACCCTGGGACAGGCCATTTCACAACACTGGGAGTAGTTAACACACCAACATGGCAACCTGGGAAAGACTCCCCCAAAGTCCAGAGAATTGCAAAAGTATTTAGCTAGCTCCTTGCCTCTTGGCTGCGGCACATCAAAGGGGAAGCAGGCAGTACAGCCTCCCTTGTGCCCCACCAGAGCAGTACAGTCACTCACCAGTATTTTTGTTCTTAATCCTTAGGAGACACCATAGCGGTAACTCAGAAATGCTAGAGCATCCTCCCGTTCCTGAAAGGCCCAGGCTGTTGGACAGCCCTGTCTTTACCAGCTCCCCCCAGATACCTGCAGGCCAGCGAGCTCCATCAGCTGCAGCGCCCTGTGGGACCCTCCTCGCCAGAGTCACCTCCTGCCTGTGCTGAGGGACAACAGCTCCTGCTCTGATTTCTCCCTGCGCTCTGGCACTTCTGAGCTCTGTAGCTCCCACATCCCACCCAGGAACTTACTCCTCTGCTCCAGGCAAAAATCACACCCACAACCACAACCAGACACACAGTGGTGTATTTCTTCATCTGTTTCTCCCCAGCCCCGTGGTTGGTACCACCATTCTCCCCAGTTCAGAGCCCTCTTCCTCTCCCTCAGACCAGCCACACCACCCAGCAAAGCAAATTATCTTCCTGTACACATTTAACTCTCCCCAACTAACTCCTTTTATCCTTCAGGAAAATCATCCCACTCCTCCTCAGCTGAGCCAGCTGATTAATCCAAGGCCCTCTATCAGGGTCAGATGGGGAGGAAGGAGACAATGCTCCACCTTAGAGATTACTAGGCTCGACTCCATCAGTAGGACTCACCAGCCGCCCCCTTGCATTTCGTCAGTCATTAAGCAGAACGCAGAAATCAAATGTGGGTTTGATAGTTTGAATGAGCCATGTTAATTCTACAGATTATGGTGGAATTACACACAGGATAACTTAAACTCAGGGAGTTTAACAGGACTACACATATGCTTATAATAGTTCACGTGCAAGAATATTTGTAAGATTATGGTCCATATTTCCAAGAAAACAGACTTAGTATCTTCAGAGCTCTTTTTCTCTAGTTTCCAACTGAAGTCATCAGCGCGTGTTTATGATATTACATGTGGTGGCTGAAAAAGTTATTACAATGTCACAAAGAGGATTATGATTTCAGGTGGGGAATAATTCTCGTACAAATCCTCTTTCCATACAAACAGCCTTAGTAACAAGAAATGTGGAAAAATAGGGCAAAGATAAGAGATTTACCCATAATGAGCCAGATTGCCCAGTATGCTCCAGCTGCTTTGTAGTGCACTGATGGGCTTAAATTTGCTTTGTATTGTCAGAGTGATGTTAAACAGAATGTGTTTTTAACTACACTCAAATATTTCTGTACAACCTCTCCCCCCAGGGTGTGAACATATCGCTGATCAAAGAATTAAAAGTAGCAATCACCCTGAAAGATGGGTATTTTTCTTATCAGATGTTCAGTATCAGCATAAAAGCAACAAATGGTATTTGTGCCCTGCTCAGATGAGGTAAAACCCCCACAAACTACAGGATTTATTTGAGGATAATTTAAACCTGATTTTACAGCAAGAAAAGAATAGGCTATATTTTTGTCTGCTACTAATCAGGACCATTTTATTCCAAAATTGATGAAACATATAATTTATGGAGCTGAGAAAAGCATACCAACTGTAAATGTCTCAAACTTCCCAAGCCACTGTGTATTGCAGCAAAAATTATTGAGAGCATTAACAAATAGTGTCCTGATCCAACATTACTTAAGTCAACGGAAACATTTCCAAGGGTATGGAGGATGTTGAATCTAGCCCTAAATCACATGCTCTCTGAGCTCATGAAAGATGAGTTTATCCCAACATGAATGTCTAAAAACTAATGAATTTTCATTATGTTTACGTGAACTGCCATTTCCCTCACCCCATTCTTCAGTTTCCTGCTTCTCTTGCACAGTTTCCTTTTCCCAATGGGTTCTTTAGGCAGTTCTGCTTCCTTTAATTAGGACCAGCCCTGGCTGTTTTCCTTAGAGGCAGCGCCGTGGAGAAGCAGTTTGAGCTGAGCTGATCCACAGCACCACAGTATGAAAGAGCCTCCTGGCTGCCCTGCGAGCTCCTCAGGACTGTTACGGCCCCGCCACAAGTCTTTTGAAAGAGCCCCGTTGGTTTCGGCCGGCGTTAGACCACTTAGTGCTGATATTTTGCCACGAAAACGAAGCACAGACCTGTCTCTCTGTGGGATACCAAGTGGGTGGCTAAGTGGGCCACAGCTCCAGCCGCCAGCCTTACAGCCTGCTGTGCCTTATCCAACTAGTCCTACCGGTGGATCATCCCATGACTTTTATTTCCAAATTTGTTAAAATTTAACCGTATTTGAAAGGTTACTTTGCACGCCTAGGGTTACTCTAACACTGAAGGAAACACAGTGCTGTATCTTCGGGTCAGTACTTGACCCAAGGAACCAAGTGTGTACTGTGTGCTCGCTGTCCAGGCGCGCCCGCCGGGCTGGATGCGGCGCAATCCCGCGGGTCTGCCCAGCAGCAGAGCTCCTGAGTGCCCTGTGCCCTGCACAGAGGGCCGGCACTGCCGCGGGTCTGCCCAGCAGCAGAGCTCCTGAGTGCCCTGTGCCCTGCACAGAGGGCCGGCACTGCCGCGGGTCTGCCCAGCAGCAGAGCTCCTGAGTGCCCTGTGCCCTGCACAGAGGGCCGGCACTGCCGCGGCGCAGCGGCCCGGCCTGGCCTCCCCAGCGGCCACTACCCAGCGCTGTTCCTCAGTGCCCTCACGCCGGAAGGCAGGGCTGACCCGCACCAGAATCCGGCGGTGCCGGCTCCCTCACGATCCGTGCCCAGGATCTCTTGGTGCAGAGGAACTGTGAGATCGAGACGAGCAGGAGCCCGCCGTCCTGCTACGCTTCAATCTCACTCTGACGACTTGTGCACGTCTTTCCTCCCTCTCCCGCCATCTCCCAGCGTTTTTCCAAGTTTCCTGATATTCTGTAACCTTTTAAAGGAATTTCACGAGTATCTCAGGCCACGGCGCAGAGCAAGAGAGCGGTCTGCATGAGCGGCCGAGGGTTTCCCCAGCACCCAGCCCTGCCCGCAGCCGGTCCCCCTCAGCCCGGACTCCCCGACCCTCCTCTCCGGCGGCGGTCCCGCGCCGCCCGGGAAGGGCCTGAGGGCAAGCATCGCCCCGAACGCAGAGCCACCGCCGTCCCCCCGGCTTCCCTGTCCTCAGTGCCGTCATCCCGCTCGGGCGGGGGCTTCCCACCGCGTGCGGCAGTTCGCTGACCGGGGCTGGAGGCCCCCGAGAGCGGCCGGGCAGCGCCGGACCGTGGCCGCGGGTCTCTCGCCGAGACCGCCCCCCTCCCCTTTCCCGGGGCCGTAGCGATCCGCGGCCGCGGCGCATTCCGCGGCGGCGGCCCTCGGTGCCCGCGGATTCCTTCCCGCTGACGTCCCCCCGCT
>VZRL01004258.1:178222-231658 GCA_013397895.1 Origma solitaria | reverse complement strand
CCCCGCCCGCCCGCGGGGGCGCACAAAGGCGGCGCGGCAGCGGGCGGGGGTCCCGCGGGGAGCTCCGCTGGCGGGGGCAGCCGGCACCGAGAGCCTGTGGTTTAAAGCGGCAGAAAAGCCAGCGCTGACAGCAGCCGGGCAACGCGGGCGCCGGTTGTGCGCGGCTCCGCCGAGGTTTTTCTCATAGTCTTAGGAACAAAAGGTGTATCGTGCTGTCCTGTTACACTGGCTGCTACCTCGCAGCGAACAATTACCTGATAGGAGGGAAAACCTTCGCAATAAAAATTACACCGCTAAACGAGCGGGGCTAAGTAGGTACTCAGTGTCTTTATTCACAGGCTTAAATTCTAAACATGGTATTTAATAACCGGTTGTTTCACACACATGTCTGGTTTCAGGCTTCAGCAGATCCCCAAATCCTGTTTTACTTGTATCTGAGTAGAAAGGAGAGTAGGGAGAAAAGTAGTTACTTTAAACATTGTAATTTGTGCTTTACAAAATAACATTTTGCTTTGGGTTTTTTTCTTTATTGGTTTTCTCGGGATGGTTGTGGGTTCTGATGCAAAGTTTGATGACATCACGTAACCAAATGTCTTCCAGAGTGGCTGCTTCTAGCATCTAAACTTAGTGATTTATCTACACCATTACACACTGAAACAAAACCCAAACCAAAAGGCAACCCAAACCTAAAAAAATTACTAAAACGTGTTGTGTATTATTGCATGTGAATTAGGAAGAAAGTAGATGCTGTTCTACTTCAAAAAATATTGACAAAATCATGCCAGTTTAACAGTGATCCCTTAATGGGGACAAGATGGGAAGTTCTTTGTTCTTTCTTTCAGTTTCTTATTGCCATCAGGGCCTCCTGAGGAACTGCTCCAAACCCATGCATTAACAGAGGGTTTGAAACTGGTGTATTTCCCACCTTAATGCAAAGGGCCTTCTACTTCATCTTGCCGAGTTTTGTTGCACTCACCTTCTCTGCCTTCAATGCAAATATTGCAGAGGGAATGATGCTTTGGGGTAGCTCTAGTTTATTTGTTTGCAGGTTTCTGTTTCACTCTTTGGAAATGTCAGTGCAGCAGTGCCATAGAAAATAATTCAAGTGCACCAAAGACGAATGAACTCATCTTCTTTCAAAAAACCCAAGCAAACAAAAAAACTCCAATGAACAACAAAAACTCCAGAAGAAATATAGCTTTGAACTTTTAGAGTGTTGTTCTTATTGTAAGAGATCAAATTTCAAAGCAATTGTGTTGTACACAGATACATTGTGTACCTCCAATCTAGTACCTTGCCTAGGTCTGTGGGTTTTATGTGTTCCTGTTCATCTGTGTAATTCTACAGGATCAGCAGATAATGTCTCTGTAAAGACCAGACATTCCTTTTCCCAGATTTTTTGTCTCATGAAGATTTGAAGAATTCGTTTCCAACTCTTGAAGGATCAGGTTTTGCTACTGATTATAATCACGCTTTCTGAAATACTGGCCTTTTGCAAACTCTTGTGTTATGGGTTTTTTAATCTAGTGTTGGGGTTATGTTTGTAAGTAGCTGTAGTACCTCCTGCCTGAATGATAGTGTTAGATACCCTTGTTTAAAATTTTCAATGCTGATCCCCCAATGTTTTTCTGCAGAAAATAGACAGCTTCATAGCTATGCTGCCTGAGGGTCCAGCTGTGCAGGATAAAAAAAATCCCTTGGTTTTGGTTTTTATTCTTTATTTTCTCATTTGACATTGTAATAGTGTTCAGAGAGACCTTTTGTTTGCTGTGGTATTTGAATAGATGAATATGAAATGTCCTGATACTTTTAAAAAATTTTATGTAATTGATGTTCAGGATTCCATCTCTGAGATTAAAATCTATGTCTAGTGTGGTATTTACATACTTTTTTCCTTTTTTTCCCCCCTTTTTGTCCTCTTGAGGTTCCACCCTTCTCTTGTTTTGCTCCTTTCCTTAGTTCACACCAATATGGTGTCTGGTCTCTGTTAGGGATCTCTTTTCCTCATTCCTACAAAGAAAGCATGGAGTTTTTGTACTAGCTCCCAGCTGTAAGGAAACTTGTCTGCATGAGAAATGTGTAGGTAGTCAAACTAGTGTAATCCCTTTGAAGCTGATTCCCTGTTTACTTGAGATCACAGAAGATATTTGATCCAAAACAAATATTCAGTGGGGAGCCCTTTAAACTGATTGAAATGGATGGTTTCTTCTGCAGGCAAGAAATAATTTTCTTCTTGAGCAATGGGGGAGTTTCTGCTATACATGAAGTTGACATAGCATGAGATAATGATGCAATTAGATAAAGCTACAAACTAGTTTTTATATTTGTCACTGATTTATGCTCCATTGTCTTGCTGCAGAAGGTGTGGAGCAAACAGGAACATTGGGCCACAGGAGGAGAGGTTCCAGTTCATTCAGCTGCTTCCTAGTCACTCCACCCTTCCCATGGGCACGCATTTATCTTCTCCCTCCTCTTATATTTGACACAGTGCCAGTTTCATCTTCATAAGAAAGTAAGGGTGGGCAGGAGTATGGTTTGTATGGGGAGTTAAATTTTGCATAGCATTTGGCTATTCCATGTCCCTGACTTTCCTTCTGAGCCATCCCTGTGCCAGGAAGCTGTCACTGGTCAGTACCATTTTCCAAAGTTTTAAAGGGAGCAGAGTAACCAAGGTGACTTACCCCAGCCTTGCAGCTGCCACCCTGAAAGGTCAAGCCCTAGTAAGATGGAAGAGGAAGGGAAACAAACTTTTTAAACTGAAGGCTGTTAGACAAATGAAGTCTGTAAACAGAATATCTCCCTATTTTGCAAGTGTGCAGGAGGACAGTAGAATTTCCTGCTTTCCTTCTTGAGGGCAAATACAGATTAATGGAAAAGAATTGAAGTTTGTGGTGAATAATGCAAACCAGTCCTAGGTGTGATTATTTTGTTCCTCTTAAAACTGCTGAGGAGAAAATTCTTGTCCTGTATTTTACCTGCTACAGGCCAAATAAACATTTAATTGCTTAGTCCAGAAATTACTTTTTTTTTTTTTAAAGTAAATATTTTTATCTGGGAACCAGATTCAAATAATTAGCTTTCAGTTTTTTTAATTAGTGATTTAATAGTGAGATAAGTTTTCACTGTCTGTGGTTGAACTGTTAGGCCCTCTCCTTTTTCTCACCCCTCCTTTCAAAACAGAAACAACACCCTTTTCCATTCTGAAAATACAACTGTTCCTACTATACATTAGCTTTACCATTCCATACTTCCTCTAGACTATTTTCCCTTAACAAACCTTTAGGTTTACTCACTGAATTTTATGAACCCTAGGTAAGAACGTTTGCTGCTGGTAAAAGTTCATTTCTATCAATGCTGTCTGAAATTATATAATAAAAATTGAGACTGTATTGGATAAAGTCAGTGAAAACTTAGGCTTTGAGAGCAGAGGAGAGTATCTTCTGTCATCATAACTGACAGTATAAGATCTCCGCATTCCTATTCTCTTGTATGTAGACATCTATGTAACTTTTAAAGAAGTAGTATCTTTCATTTACAAGGTTTGAATTAAATTCAGATGTTTAGTTTAAAATAAAATCAGCCTGCATGACCATTTGCATTATATGAATCTTCGTTTTGTTGCATGGGGAATAAATAAAAAACCTAACATTTTGGTGCTCTCAGAAATATTGTAGTAGAAATATATACTGAAAAGGGAATTTCAGAGGAAATGGCAGAAAAATTTATAGGAGCAAGCATTAAACTTCAGTTTGTTGCAGTTAATTCATGGTTTCTGGTAGCTGATCATGGCTCCTGAAGTTAACAATTCCTAGCTAAATATCAGTTTCACTGTGGAAAGCACTAAAACTTCTCTTTATGTCCAATTTTTGTATTTTTTTCAAAGAACTGTGAATTTCTTCCAGCTGGATCCAAGGTGTCGGTAACAGATCTGCAGTTCAAGTGAACTTCGTAACTTTGTACTTAATGGCACAATTTTGATAACTGAGTCAACAGCAAAACTGTCCATGAAACATAAATATGACAGTGGAATAATTCCATAGCTAAACTTACAATCAGTCAGTGTTTGGCAAAATAACTACATGCTTTGCTTAAAAACACTTCAGTGATGTACAAAATGAAACCATGTATTTTGTCAGTTAGTCTTAGGATGCATTTTTTAATGTATCATCAACCGATTTATGAGAATTCTCCAACGTGTTTACAATTTCCCTGCTGGTTACTTGTTTCTGATGCTTAGTTTTACTTTGAGTGACAGTATCAAATTTCAGTTACTTGCATTCAACAACACTGACTTGAACAGGGCCCTGCTGCATGCTGCCCTCCACTTCCAAATGGTGCTGTGTTCCTCTTCTGGGCAGATGCCTCTTGCACTTCTGAGAACGTATTTGCCATCTCAATTGCTGAAACATGAGTTTAGCCTCTTGCTGGAAATTTTACAGAGGATTTTTTTTTAAAAGAAACCCAGTGAATCACTAGCTTTATTAAGCTGTAGTAACCTATTAATTTGTATTCTCCTAGTGTTAGATTCCATGTGTGAAGAGTTCTCATCCTGACTGAGAATTGGTATTAATGCAGATTAATTAGATTTTTTTGTTTTTACGGCTGTTAAATGAGGAAGGTAAGCCAGCAGTGGAGAATCTTAGCTACAGTGTTTCCACTCATCTTCATCCTTTACTGTCTGTCTCAGTGTCTCTCCCCTGGTGTGTCTAATCCATTTTCCACTTTCACTGTTTGAGTCTCAGGACAGGTCTGTTCTCTTAGGCATAATCAAGTAGAGGTTTCCAATTCTGTGGCTACTTCTATAGAAGTATTAATACTTCTATTACTGCAGTAATAAGTAGCCCTACTAAGAGGTACAGACTGATGGTGGTGGAACCTATGTAGCATTAGGTTGACAGTTCATAGCAAGGATAAATCTCTTTGTGGGATGAACAGAAGCAAGTGATTTGCCATGGAAACATTTCTCTTGCCAGCAGCTTGGATGTTAGCACCCATGCCGCTTGTTTGTAGCCAAGCATTGCCTGTCCTGCACTCCTGCCCAAGCCCACAAACCGAGATGTGCCTTCAGGAGCCTTTGCACAGCCCCACCAGGCAGACTGACCCCGCACCCAGCGTCCCAGGAGCCCCGAGCAGGTTAAACAGATGTGTGGAAGAGGCTGCCCCAGGCACGTGTGGCAGCTGTTGCTGTAAAGCACTGCCACAGGAATTAGCTTCCTTTGCCCCCTGGTTTGCCTCCCCAGTAAATTTTGGCACTTCATTGTGAAGTTGCCAGCTGTTTTTTGGAGTCCTCAGCTGCCTTTTTGGAGGCAGCGCAGGCTGTGTGGGATCTGTGGGGCAGGTGCCACTGCCCCTGTTAAGCCCTGAGCGAGGGGTGTCATTTCCAGTTCTGCCTCTCAGCTTACACCATTTTTTCTAGGAGGAAGGTGATGAATGGCATGGCATAGCCAGGATTAGCCCCTGCCACCTCATGAACATCGAGGCAGAGGTGGAGCACCCTACGGGTCTGCTCCTGTGTGTGGGGACAGCACAGACAGAGCTGCCAGCGCTGCGCCAGCGCAGCATGGGGCCCAAGGAAATGAACAGTTTGCTGAAAACTTTTGTTCTGTTTAACCTTAGTAAGCTCATTGTGTCTGCACTGTCACATTTAAAGCATTTTCTGTGCATGTATGAAAGGTATTATAGTGACCTTGTTTATGGTGGACTAATAAACTTCTAGTAAATCTTACACTGGTGACAGAAAATCATAAAACTTGCTAAGATTAATTTTTAAGGATATGAGATAAGTATTTTTCATCCTTTGCAAGCAAGCTCACAGTGTACCTCCTATGGCTAGAACACTTCTGAACAAAGCAAATAGAGCTTGACAGTCATGACAATTAAATGGGATTAGCAGCCTCAGAAAATAAAAACTATGATTTGCATTACTGTAATGCTTGCTTGTTTAAAATTTACAAGTGAATGTGCTCTTTGTGTGGTTTCAGAGTTAGACTTAGATTAAAATTTAGAGAAAAATACTTATTATAGTCCTGTTGCTGAGTCAATACCCATAAAAGATAGATGGATGCACACATTCTTGTGGGACAGCAGCACATTGCTGATTTTTATCCCACCACGTCTTTTTTTGACAGAACCTTAATTTGGCTGCTTTTTCTTGCCTTCAAATAGTTTATAATTTACTTTGGAGAATAAAGGATAGAAACTTCTTTGTACTCAGAATTGTTAGCTTCTGTAGCTGCATAACATGGTATACACTGGGCATCTGACACATCCTTTTAAGGCAAACTTTGTAGAGATTCCCATCCCCTATGGAACTGTACAGGAAAGGCCTTCAATAAAAAATGGGCTTGAGGCCAGGACACGTAGGGCGATTTGAAACAGATTTTTTCTAAGTGAGATCATGTGAAAATCCTTCTTTTTTTCTTTAAGAGGGACTCTTTTGCTTAAAAATGCTTTTTGTAGGTATCTGATTCTAAACAACTGTTAACTTGTATAGCTATATTCAGCAGCAAATACTCTCTTGAGTAAATACATTTGGTTCTGCAGCAATGCCTCATAGTAACTTATGTCATTGTTTCTATTTAGTGGGGTTGAATTACAGTGTTTTTCTCAAAAACAGTTTTGACTTTTTTCAGGCGGGTGGTTCTATGTTTGGGACTATTTTTTTCTTCTTTTTTTTTTTTTTTAACTGCAATAACCCTTCCCTCCTCCTCCTCCTTGTTTTTCCCCTCCTCCTCAAACCAGTGCAGATCTTAGTAGATATTTTAAGGGGAGACGTAATTAAACTTCTTGTTGCTTATACAAAACTCTCTCTTACCCCAAGCAGATGCTATTCTGGATGTGTAACTTGCAAAGGCTGGCAGGCATTGGTGCCCCTGGAGGAGCTGGCAATAAGGGAAGGCCATTAGAGCAAGGATGAAATGCTGCTGTCACAGCCACGGTCTAGTGCCCTGCTTGGACTCTCCCCAAGAGCCTTGCCCGGCCCCAGCAGCTGGGCCAAGCAGGCTTCAAGCCTTGGGAGCCTGAGCCTGCCCTGGCCGCTGATAAACACTTGCTCCTGGAAACCAGACTTTAACCATTCAGTGTCTTTGCTGCTTCCCTTCCAAGACTCGACCCTGTCTTCTGGGGTCAACACGGGATTTTTCTTGATGACTTTATTTAGGCAAACCTTTACTTCGACAACCTTTTGGCTACTGAGTAATCTTAAGAGGCACAGTGAAGTGAAAGAGTATGTGGCTTGGGCATGTGCACAGGATCTGAACACCAAGTATTTTCCTAGGTTTGGGCAAAACCCAAATATTTCTGCACTTTCTTGCTGTCCTGAAATGCTTGCATGAAGATGGACTCTGGTCTACTGAAAATCCTAGCTGGCTGAATTATAGATGGATTCTAAACAAATCTTGCTCTGCTTTGCATGTTTGTACCATGGCTCTTCCCAGGATAAAACTGGATGTCACTATTGTAAAAACCTTGTTTTGCTTTCCTACTTAGAAAGCTCTCCTTTTATATTGCTTTCCTGCTGATATTTCCACTGCTACAGCCTCTTATTTTTAGACAGCATTACCTTAGTATCCCTGGTTCTGCTTGAATAAGAATAATTTAATTAATAAGTATTTTTTTGGTTGACTAAATACTAGAAGCCTTTACAGAAAATGGTAAGGCATAAAACACACATGAATTTGGGAAGGGGTTTGATTATATTTAAATGTTCATGGTGAAAAGCAGCTCCTGCCTTGCTGCTGACATGGACCCCACCAGAATATTTCCTTTCTGTGCTGAGCATGGGCAGAACACAAGTCAGAGTTCAGGCCAGTACACAAGGAATGTGTACAGAAGGATATGTTGGAGCAGTATCTGTAGAATGTGATTCCCACTGCATGACCAGCCTGAGCTGCCACTGCTTTGGTTCGCTTCATAACGCTGCGGGGGATCAATTAGAAGTTCCATTGTGTACTGTAACTGAAAGTCAATACAGTGTTAAGTCAATGAAGCATGAGTAGTTCAGGCACATACGTGATGTGCTAAGACTAAATGCTCTTTGCTTAATTTTGCAAGAAGCTGTTATCTTACCTTGCTGACATTGTTGTATTAATCATGCCCTGTACAAGTAAAACGTATAAGTAACTTTTGAAGACAATAAAGACTAATGCCTTTTTACTATGGTCTGTCTTGATAGCAGCCTTTGTCATTAATAAATGATGGTATGAAAGTGTTTGTGTTATAGAAAACTACTTCTATTTGAAAGAATAGAGTGGGTTTTAATAAAAAAATAAACAAAGCTTGAGATTAAATATCAGAGATAAAGCACTGGTCTTTGAATGGGTGGAACAGAATGAAACAAAACATAACTAACAAAGTTAGAGCTCAGTAAGTGTACCTGAGCATTTTGTTCTACAGCAGAATAATGGAACCTTAAATAATTGAGGATTGAGACCTCTTGCAGTCTTTTGCAGCACAGCATTGCCCACACATTCTGCTGGTTGGGTATTTCAAACCTACTGTCATTTCAGGTGTGCAGCATGAGAGCACCACTTGCCTTGTGGCATCCTGAGTTTTGGATGCAGTGTGTGTGTGTGCATCTCCTACCCATCCCCAGCACTGCCAGCTGTTCTTTCTGCTCATGCTTAATTGCTGAAAAATGTTGCTTTGAAAGGTTCTACAGGGTGTTGAATCAGAACCTGTTACTTTGGAGTTTGACTGTCTTTCCTACTTTTACACTTGTATTTTCTTCTTTAATCATAAACTCCAATGTAGCATGCTTAAGGCTTGATTTGTACATAATTAAGACTACACTTTCATTAAATATTGAGCTAGAAGTTCATGTCATCATAAATTTTATCACTCTGTCTTCCTTTTCTTAGACTTTCTTCTTAAAGATGGATATTATTAGAAAAATAAATAAACATTTTTTAACATGTTTATGGTCATCACCTTTTTTTTTTCTTTGAATATCATTTTAACACTTTTTATGTGATTAAAGCACAACTTGTCTGGGTGGCCATATCCAAAATATTTTTGAATGTTTCCAGGATTATAATCAAACTTACGCATCACCTACTGAACTTTAACTGGTCAGAGATCTACCCAGGAGGGGGTGACGTGGAGGGCCAGGAGCAGCAGATTATTATTATCCTTCATTATTTGGGCCATGTTCATTCTTGCAATATTTTTGTTGGCAGTAAAGCAAAGCAAGAGTATGAAGCTGTTGATAGGCAAGGTCTTCTAAAGCTTAGGGTGTGAAATCTACATTTCTTGTGCTTCTGCTAAGAAAACTAGCAGTGGGGAAAATTACCTCAACCACAAAAATGCGGTATGCATGAATTGAAAGATTTTGATCTACTACCTTTATGGAAGATAAATCTAGGCAGATCTTACTAGCTAGAAGCAGCTAAGGAGGATCTCAAGAAATCACATCTTTCACCTAAATTACAAAGAATAGCCAGATTGAATCATTATATACAAAGACGAAATGGTGATAAGAATGAGAGAAATCTGTGTTTTCTTTACGAATACCTATCAGGGGCAGCTCAGTGAGCCTGTTCAGCTGACGTGAGTCCATGGAGGTGAATCGCTGCAGGCTGACAGGCAGCCCTGTAGTGTCAGTGCAGTCGGTGGGAAACACTGAGCACTGGTGACTGGGAAACGCCTGTCACCTTGGAACCTGCCGTGCCATCTGCTTCATTTCCCAGTCAAGCCTCTGCCTGGGATCATAGCTAGGAATCAAGGGCCTGAGCTTACTGGGTGAGGGCAAATAAGAGCGATAAGAGCAGAGTCTTGAGGTTTGCCTTTGGAAAAAGTGCTGAGGAAATGCAGCATGGACTGTGCCTTTGCTGGAGAGGCAGAAGGAATGTGTATTTGAGTAACTTTTGTAGCCACGCTTGCGGTGACAGACTTCAGATTTCTATAGCCACCTTTTCTGAGCGATATGTTTGAGTTACCAATTACCTGCTTGCTGCTGTAGAACAATTTAACCCTTTTTGGTAGTGAAGAGGGTTTGAAGAGAACAAAAAAAGGGGTGAAGAGAGCCTGAAATAATCAGATTTTGTGGTCGTATTTGGAAGGTAAATTTGGAAGACTTGTCAACACAGTTGGGCCTTGGGGAAGGGGTACTGAGTCACCATACAGTTTGCTTATAAAATTACATATTTTAGAAGTCATTCTGCTGGGGAGCAAAATGAATAAGATTGAAAGAATGTATGATTTCCTGAGCTTCTGTAGTAGCAATAGATTCAAAAAGTATTCTGAGAAAGGCTGAGTGATCACTGATGTTACTGTTTCTGTTTGTAGGCTTTGAGAACTACTGTTCCACCACAGTTATAGTAAAAATTGTCTCAGGAGATGCTTCCTGGGTTACTACTGGAAAAAACTAAATTGTTTTCAGATCCTTTGTTTATGCACCAGATTGTTCTGTATGATTTTTTTTTTTCCTTTCCCCCTCAAAAGATGATTAACTAGGCCGCACTGAGGTCTGTCAGGTTACCAGGATTTTTCATACGGCACTCAGCATGTTGTTTCAGCAGACATTGCTGCTTGTGATGTCAGAGCCTGCCCAGATTTGCTGTGTCATATCAGTCATACTGGGGGCGAGTTTCAAAGCAAGAAGAATTCACTTCCCATCAGGGAATAACAGGCTTTTGTCCATTGGGTTGGATCAGCTGTGTCACAGCTGAAGAAATTTCATGTCTCAGCGGTTTTTTGAAACAAAAACCAGTAGATAATGAATATGACTGAAACCATGTTCTGTGAAGAAATATAAATAGTTCAGCAATGTTCAGGCTAAATACACAGTGCAAAGGAACTCGATACCAGGAAGGATAATGTATGGTGGCATGACCAGAAGGTGCTACAGTTGAGAGTGGAAGAAGATGACTGAGAACTGGAATTGCAAGCCAGAAAATTGTGACTATGACAAAACATGCTAAGAGCAAAAAGTGTAAGAAAAGCTGAGAACATGTTTGGATAAGTGAGGGCATTGCAGGAGCTGCCGAGAAGGAGAGAGAGCCAGCATTCCATCCAAGGACAGGCGTGTGTCCGAGTTCTGGTGCACTATGGGGGAAGAGATGGTAGCACTGGCTTCTTGAACAGCTTGCAAAATGTCATAAAGCCCTGCTGGACAGCCAGGGAGTAGAACACTCAGTCCTCCCAGCCAGCTGATCTGGCAGCAAGCACCATGCATGACTACAGGTATCTGTACTTGTAAGATGACTTGGAAACTTTGAGGCATGGTTTGTTCTCACTTCACAGAGTTTAAAGTGGTGCCTACGGGAAGAGTGCCAGGAATTTTGGATTAATGCTCATCCATCCCTTCTTTAAAGATTGTAGCCTGAATTTTGATTTACAGAGAAAACACTGAGATGTTGGCAAGGTATCAGTTATGCTACGCATTTAAAAAAAAACAACTGTTGAATATTAAGCAAAATGGATACAGCTGTAAAATTTTTGTGCTAAGTAGCATATTGGGATATGGTGAGATCTTTCAGTGGTAATATGAACACAGTGCAGTGTTCTCTCCCTTTCTGTACAGCAGTCCATAATGACAAAAAAAAAAAAAAGGCAAGCATGTTCAAATACCAGGGAATATTAAATGGTGGGTTTGAGTTTTTGAAGTACTTTCCCCTTTGGTTTTCATGTGGATAGTCACATTCCCTTAACATTTGGGTTTCCTGTGCACAAATATGCCTCCTCTGGCACTTGCTTTTACATGCAACATGTATGTCAACATACATGAAATTAACAGGGAATTTTAATTTGTCCTCATGATGAAAGGTCATTGGGTTGGTAGTTCACATGGCAAGAAGCTCCCCTTGACAATCACCTTGGTACCCTGTTACTTCATTTTCTTACCCAGTTTCATCAAAAATCAAAACTTTATTATTTTTTCACTCTGAAGTTCTCTGTCTCAACTTAGAGAGTGTGCTACTTGTTTTACTCTATGACTAAATAATCAGTGATTATGTCCTTGCCACTTTCTGTCGCCTCTGAAAATGAAGATTAGATAGGTACAGTAATCTATTTACACCAGAGAATTTTAACCAGAAAGATTTATCTTGCTTTTATAATTAAAAAAAAAAAAAATTAGAAAGTCTTACTCCCTCTTCTCTAATGAGAAGAACTTATGCTTCTGTGCCTTTTTCTTGGTCATTCAGATAGCCAGTAAGCTCTTAACACCTTTTTTCTCCCAGATATTTTGCTGTGTAAATTTTAGACAGGTGACTCAAAAGCGTGTTCTGGAGCAGCAGGTGATAAACAGGAATTCTGGATAACAATTTGGGACTGGCTGTGGTCTACCTGACTCCTGCTTCTGAGCAGTAAGGGCTTTCAAGAACTTTTTCTGCCTTAATACCAGGAGAGAATTTTGCTTTCATCTTTCCTCATACCATCATAGGTCCTTAAAATGGGGAGGAAAAAGATTTCGTCACAAGCTAGTGGCAAGCAAACAAAAAAGAAGTATCAGCATTGGCTTCAGCAGGACAAATCACTGCTGAAGGTAGTGCTTATTTCAGTGCAAAGGCTGTTTGTAGGCAGCACTGAAACCACAGCAACTCAGTTTCACCCAGATCATTGCAAATTAATAAAGACTGAAAAGCTGATACGGGAACAAGTTACTGCTTAAAAATGAAACTGTACAACCTTAGGTCTTAAAATGTGGAGTTTTCCATTTGTTGTTTTTATTTGCTTTCAGTAGTTTATGATCTAAATGTGTAAAAGTAAAATTAATATTAAACCCCTTACTCCTTACTCCTATACTTACTAGAAATTCAGTATGCTTCCTCTACTCAATCTCGTTTTTTAATTGAAAAGTTAGTAATTTTGTGTCATTTTAAGCAAGAATATGGGCCATACCAAATTTCTCCCTAAAACCTAAAACTTAGGGCTTTATCTATTTTTTTTGTTCACTTTGGTGAAAAAGCATTTATGTTCCCTCTTCCTACGCAATCTTATCTTCGAGTGAAGTCCTTGTTATTTCTCTTGGTGTACATGGCCCTGTACTTTATTTACCTTGGAAAACCAAAATGTACAACCAACTTTGCTGCAGCTTTGTATGTATATACATCTTAAGTTTTGTTGACAAACACAGTTACTATGATAGAGTTGTCGATGCACTTCAACAAGCACATGCTTTTCTTGTTAAAACTTATGACTACAGAGCAGTTTTTTCAAATGCCTAGTAGTACTTTAAATATAGCTTGCTGCACATTAAACCTTTGACTCCTGCTGGGGAGGGCAGGAAGCCTGCAGCTTTAATCAGAAATTTCATCAGAAGTGCAAGCTGTTATGACACGGTGTTTAACTCTGAAAGTTTTATCTTTTATACCTGCTTTTCAACTTAGTAAGATTTGTATTTGCTAGTCCCAGTGTAAAAAGAAGTCCAGTGTGCTTAAACTCTTTCTTGAGATCCTGTTACAGTATTTTTCCAGAGTAGCAGCAATATAGCCAGCTGAACTCTTAAACTGGAGATTTGGCATACATGGAGCCCTTAGCGTACAGTGTGTACTGTGTAATTTGGAAAAGATTAGTATAAAAGGACAACTGAAAGTCCATATGATATCAGTTATGGTGTGAAGTGCTGGTTAACATCATCACTCAAACTAAACATGCTACAGGCACACTGAGGAACTTCAAGGGACGCAGACCGATCATTAAAGTTGGCCAGCATAACTTCGCCTGCTTCCAGGAATTCACGAGCTTGATAAAGTCAGTAATGTTTATTACTGTCCCTCTACTACACATGGAGGGAGGGTTTTTACACTCTAAAAATGCCCCAAACAGGAAAGTCCTACCTAAACAGAACGAGGTGTGAGGATCAGGGGTGAAGTTGCTTTAACCCAAGGAGTCTAGCCCAAGGCAGACATTGGCATAAGCATATCAGTTTGTAATAGGCAAGTAACACCAGCCTTTTCCTTCGACAGCCTAGGATCACCTGTGAGTTTGATCACTTGTATAAACATTAAATGTTTCCTTTCAAAGATATTTCTAACTATTAAATCTATATCTCTGAAGCATCAACAAAAAGAGCAACATTTACAACTTTATATATCTTTCAACATTTGTCAGAAGAAAGGAAAGAAATTAGCAGCTGGCTTCCTGCTATCTCATATTAAACTTCTGTAAAATCCATATCCATTCATATAATTGAATAATTTCTACAGTATTCTGAAACTGTGGCTTTTTTTTTTCATGACACTGATGATACTTGAATGAAGCTTCTTAGCTACTGCTTTCATCTTCAGTAGACAATGTTTTCTTTTGCTGTAGACTTGTAAGATTTAAGTATCTTCCATGAAGGTTTAGTATTTATAAAGGATCAAATGCTGGCACGTTGATCAGTAGTAATGGAAAAAGACATAATTTTTTTACATTTATATCAAAGCCTCTGGCTTCACCTCATAGATAGCAATCAAAGGAAAACTGGAACACCCTGATATCCACATGTGGAAAATATGAAATATTCACAAAGAGTGTTACATAACTTCTATTCCCAACGGCACAACCAGAAGAGCTAAGAATTCAGAGTAAGCATAACGCCTTGCTGCTGGTAGTGTCTGACGTGTAACTCTCCTCGTTTAATCCCTTCTTCTCACATGTTTAAGGCTTGATTCTAAGGATTCCGCATCTCTAGCTTTTTGGGTAGACTGAAGATAATTTGCAGAGAAACTAGCACCAATTTTTACTTTTTTGTAACCTAGTTTCCCGCCAGCTCAAAAATCAGAACAAAAATGTTACCATATTTAAGTCGAGCAGTACAGTAGGGGAAGGCAACTTCAAAATCTAACAGATTTAATAGTAATGCTTTTAGTGGCAATAAGAAAAGTCTCCTCACGTGCATAAGCATTTTTTACTTTCTATCTCTAGATAACCACTGTAGTGATATCCCAAGACAAGTAAAAGCTCTTGAAAAGCTCAGGATTTGAACACATGGTAAAGTACTCCAACATAAAGTAAATATTTTTCAGAAGTGATTAAATTCCACCTGATTACTTCTAAGGTCCCTAAGCAATGGGGTCAGCAATTTAATATTCAGTTCAATTGTAATCTCACATATGGAATGCACTTAATATTAAATGAGGAAAATTTCTGCCTTTTTTTTTTCTTTTATATGTTTGCCAAGATGGATTAAAATAGCCACACTTGCAGAAATCTTTAGGGTTCTCAGTCTTACTGGCTTCCATATTTACTTTTTTTTAATATTGGGAGAGAAAAGATTAATCTTTAAACTCTGTCTCTTGGTGATATGATCACAAACTTAATTTCCTTACTTTTTAAAAGAAAACGATTACCAGTGTTTAAAAATAAGTTAAATGGTAGAAAGGTAGAAACACAAGTGCAGTTCTATTCCAGAAAATTTCAACTGCAGGATGGCTAAACTATGACTTAAGCTACACTGAAACTGCCTATATTTTCAAAAAGCACAATGTTTGTTATATATGTAACTGAAGAATTGTGGAGGAGATTAGCTCAACCCCTGCTTTGTACCCACATGCATGCTAAAATGGTGATTTTATCACAATATGAGCTATCAACATATAAATGACCAGCCTAAATTATCTGCTGTCTTCTAACTGGAGCCTCAAAATAGAGAGTTCTGGCCTTTCTAGAAATCCTGTTTTTTCATTTGAAGTGGGGTACAGAAATAAATTATACACTATATGTCTTGCCTGTACACATAGCTTATGGTTTTGTGGGTGAGGTCACTTTTGCAAGATTTCAATAGGTTCTCTAATGTGTGAGAAGAGTACAATGCTGTTTCAGTCTTTTGGGGGGGATGTTTTGGTGTCTTTCTCCTTTGTGCATATATTTATTTTCACACAAAATCTAAACTGACTCAATTCTGTCCAAGACTGCTTCTCTTCTATAATTTTGAACAAGCTATTTGACTTCTACCAGATGTTACTGGGGAGACAAATTAAGGCTGTGATCACATTAGCTTTTTCTCCGTAAGTAATAAAGATACCCATGAAAAATAATTTGTAAGCCAATCACCAGGTTAGGAAGGATAAAGATGATAGCTGACTTCTTCATACGCTGTTTTCACTCTTTGCTGTTATTACCAGCACTATAAATGAATGTGGTTGTCGTGCTGCTGGTGCTAAACTTCTATGAAGCTGCAACATTCAGTTAGCTCTCATAATCTGCTTCTCATTTTAGCTAATATCCAAAAGGTGTGATTAAAAACTAAAGTCATTACATTTTCCTTGCCATCTAGTACAGAATACTGCATAAGATTTTATACCTTAATCACGATCTGAATGTAGGAATGGGTTAGTTCATTATCCTGATCTGTAACTAAGGCATCATAGCACTACTGGTACAAATAGTCTAAGGAAAACAAGTATTACTCCGGCAAGTTTTTGAAGTAAAGCCAGAGATACAGGAATTTTCCATTCCCCTTAGAAGAAAAATAGAGAACAGAGTACTGTAATTTGTAGTTTGGTCAGTTTGGAGTCAGGGATTACTAATGCTAGCCAAAATGTAGCAATTGCCTCTATCCAAGTAATTCAGATAGGTTGGAATTATAATCTCCTGCAGTGCAAATATAGCTGCTAATAGCTAGCCTTCCTTGGCTGAAGTCTTAAAACTATATGTAAAAAGTCTCAAATGTACATTTTGATCTGAATGTGAATGGCTGTACATGAGTTTCTTGTTAGGAGTTTGTAAGCCACTGGTGTAGCCGAGCTGATTTTCCAAGAGTTAGAAACACTGGACGTACATTCTGTGCTTGCCTGTCAGGTTTCTCGTGGTACCTCGCTAGCCTCCCACCTTGCTTACTGACCCATGCAGGACAACTAATGAAGGTGGAAGTGTTGCCAGCCTCTGCACCAGTGGAGGTTATTTATCCCACACAATCTCGTGCTCAGATGATTTGTTTTGTTTGCAGAAAAAGTAGTCATGATTTCAGTGATAGAATCCATTCTGTCAACTCACCGATATTGAAAAGGTTTGCAAAGGTGGCAGGTTCAGCCTGAAGGGAGTTTGAGCTGCTTTTCGGTGTGTTCAGGGGAGGGGAACAAAGGGCAGAGTGAAGGCTCATGGATGTTGTTTACAGCTGGTGGTGTGAAGTTCACTGGTATTAAGCATTCCTTTTAAATGGATTGATTTCTAGTGACTGAAGCATAAACTTATACACAGAGTAGTGAAGTCTGAACATCTGGAAAGTGAGTTTTTAAGTCATCTTGCTAAAAAACCCTGGGCCTCTGCTTGATGCCTTAACTTCAAAGATTATTGCAGGTTTTCTTTCTTTGCAATTAAAATATGAGATCGCAGTTTATTCCAAAAGAGTCTTCCAAGAAGGTCAAAGAGAAAAGAAATAGCAGGGATGCTAAAGGTTAATGACAAACCAAGACACACACACAGCCCCCAGAATCCCCAGCGAGATAACTCTTAATGTTGTAGCAACAAGGGGAAAACTTACTAGGTCATCTCCATTAATCATAAACTAGCTATAAAAGCAAACCCACTATAATCTTCAGCTGAATAACTTCAATTATATAAAATTCCTCCTGTAGAAATCTACATGTGAGCAGTAGTACTGATGGCATGGCAATTCAGAATTCTTGTGTTCATAATATACTATTTCCCTTCCTTACTTCCTGCCAAAGTACAACTTGGGTTGAATATGTTTTCAAAAATCATTCCTCTGCAGCTGTCAAAAGGCTTTTCAGGAGCTCCAGAAATTTTTACTCTAGGAAAAACTGCTACATGCTTTAAAGTGCTTTTTGCAAATAGATGTTTAGTAAAGCCATGGAAATTATAGTTAAAGGGATAAAGTACTTACATCTGTACTCTGATGTATAAAATACAGTTTAAAAATCCAGCAATAAAATTACTGGATAACAGCTATGGCATGCTCTGAAATGGAATTAGGGTGGGGAAGAGTTGTAGATTGCTCTCCTGAAGTAACTTTATGACTGCTTATGTTACAGATTGCCCTGAAATATGACCCCCAGATAGAAGAAGATCTACGTAACTGGATAGAAGAGGTTACAGGGCTGAGTATTGGTGCAAACTTTCAGCTGGGATTAAAAGATGGCATAATTTTATGCGAGTAAGCATTTTTTAAGTAACCTTATTTTTAGGAGTTTTCTGCTTTCAAGGAACTAAGAAGGGACTTTCTGAAGACTCCCCTTCAAAAGACATCAACAATAACAGTCAAAGATAGCTGACTGTAGGGTGGGAGACAGCTTTGAAACTGTTGGAAAAATGAACACTTAAATCTCCTTTCTATTTCAGCAAAGATTTCTAAGTGTTTTAAAATTTAATGGCATAGCTCATTTCCATAGTAATCAAATCTTAGACTTGTGAGACCTAAGAGCTGAGCTAGTCCTCTGTATGAACCAAGAAATTAACCATTTTGATGAAACTAATGCAACTAATAAAGCTTGAGTGAAAGTATTATATAATGCCTGCACAGATGTATAAGGATGAGATTTATTGTTTAAGCATTTCCCTCTTTTTCACCTCCCCAGGCTTATAAATAAGCTGCAGCCAGGATCAGTGAAGAAAATTAATCAATCAAAACTAAATTGGCACCAGGTAAAACAAAAAAAAACCAACCCCAGAACTATACCTCTAACCCCTTCAACCCCCAAACAATACTTTTGTTCTGTATTAACAAATTTGCTGTGAAAATGGTACATCTTAAATCTTAATAGCATCAAGTTTACATACGATACATATCCAAGAGTTGAGGATGCTGCAGACATGAGCAGTGTTTTAACAGAATGCAGCTACAGCTGAGATGATTCATCAATAGCAGTTGAGTACCTGTATTTAGTAGCAGTGCTTTAGATGTTTGGGGAAGTGTCAGATGGAAGAACAACTTAAAGCCCTATAGCAAGGCCTTTTCCCAGTTAAAAAAAAAAAAAAGAAGATGTTTACTTTTTGTCGAATCACAACTGAGTTTTCCATCCAGGCAGTGCTGCAAGGTTATTAGGTCAACAGCTTGCCTGTACCTAGATATCTCTGTATGAAGCATCCTCCTGAGAAGGCTTCTGGAGAGGATGCAACATGTGTTTGGAAAAAGCATTAGAAGGGTTGCTGCCTAGAGTTACTGCCTTTGCTGTTGCTGGGTCTAGCTTAATGCTGTTATGTCAGCCTCCTTGTTTTCTTGGCATTGAACACTTCTAAATGCCGTCAAGGATTATTTTTTTTTAAGTTGTAATACCTCTTAAGACTTTAGAAGGAAAGATGAGATTCAGTCCTTACTCTTTGAATTGTATATTGCTTTCCAATTCTACATCACATGGTACTAAAAAGTGCTAATAAACCCCAAAACTTATTTGTCCCAGAAGGTGAGCAAAATAATGCTTTCAGTTCAAAGAAGGATCCCATCCACATAGTTATGTCTTTATTTTATTCAAAATTATCAGTTGCTGAAGTCAAATAGCATGGACACTATGTCAAATTTTCTAATTTTGAAGCAGGTTTTAGATTCGAATTTCTCTTGAATGGGACAGACAGTTGAGGCAAGTTTTCTTATCAGAGCCCACTCTAACAAAGTATATGGTACTCACTGATGGAGGGATACCAGGCTGGTTAACCCCTTAGTCTGATTTCTGAAATCAGTATTAAAACTAACAAGAAATAATCCCAGACTTCCCACCTGTCACTCTTAACCATGCCAGCTGTTTTGTCCAGTTCACACAGGCAAAGAACTTGAGTAAAACAAGCAAACAAACCAACCAACATCAGGAAGTTTTAAAATTGCTTACTTTCTGATTTGAAATCCTGAGTAGAAAACTGGCTTTTCTGTTTCTGTTTAGCTGGAGAACATTGGGAATTTTATCAAAGCCATCCAAGTCTACGGCATGAAGCCACATGATATTTTTGAAGCAAATGATCTTTTTGAAAATGGAAATATGACTCAAGTACAGACTACTCTAGTGGCGCTGGCAGGTCTGGTAAGTGTTTGTACCCCTGGAGTTGGCACAAATGCATGTGCCAGTTCAGATGCACCCTTACAACCCATGTAAATGCAGAAAACAGTATCCAGCCTGTCAGGAGAGGACAGACAGTGCTGAGAGTCTGAGATAATGCAGAGGTTGCACTTCAGAGGGCTGTGTGCTCCCACATGCCCCAGGGAAGGCTTGGAGTTCAGAGAGAGGGTCCCTGGCTGCTTCCTTGTGCATACACAGAGCAGGGGAGGCTCACAGGAGAGCACTAAGCCCTGCAGAATATCCTTGTGACTCGGGTAGCTTTGGAGTGCCACCTTCAAATGGCATGGGAAACTGGTCCCTTCTCTCAGCTCTGACACAGCCTCATGGACACAGACCTGCTCGTGGCATTGTTTGAGAGCCCAGGCTCAGGGTGTGGAGCCAGAAAATACACTTCAAACACTGAATACTCTATTTCCCCTCTCTCTAAATAGGCAAAAACTAAAGGTTTTCATACTACAATTGATATTGGTGTCAAATATGCAGAGAAACAAGCACGAAGTTTTGATGCAGGAAAGCTAAAAGCTGGTCAAAGTGTAATTGGCCTGCAGGTAAGTATGAAATTCAAATTTGCAGTTAATTTGTTACATTTGAGAACAACTTTCTTTCTTTGATTAACTGATACATTGTTTATGCAAAACCAGGTGCAGAATAACAATATATTCTTATCACAGAAGGAGGAATGAGGTTTTAATTCTTGTAAGCAGTTGATTGGCTTTATAAGCTCAAGTCACTGCCTGGAAGGTTTGTTTGTTTTAAATCTGCTATAAGAATGATAAGGAGGAAAGGAACAGCTAATATTAGCAGCATCATCTCTGTCTTTTAAAGTGGTTTTAAAGTAGGAGTCTTTGGATGGCTAAAGCTCCTTGTATGGTAGAAACTTTTTTTTCTCTCCTCTTTCCTTGGTAATCATAAAAGCCAAAATAAAATCTTAAAATTCCTGTGGTAGAGAAGTTGTGGCAGTATAAATGAATCATTACTGTCCAAAGTAATAGTTACTTATTGCATTTTGAGGCATACATTCATTCCAATTGCAATGCAGTTGGGCAAATGTCAGTCACTGAAATGCCTCAGGATGACAGGTGCCTTTATTTTTCCTTTTGAAACTCAGTAAGGAGAAAGGGTAATTTATTACAGGTAGTGGTCAAACTACATGAGGAAAACATGCCCTGAAATTACTTTTTTTTGTCAGCCATCAGTTACAAACCATATTTGTTTCCTTAGACTATGCTTAATGTACAAATAAAAATCTTTTTTTCTGTGCATCTCTTCCTTCCGCCAATAAAGATGGGCACCAACAAGTGTGCCAGTCAGGCAGGCATGACTGCTTATGGAACCAGAAGACATCTCTATGATCCAAAAATGCAAACTGATAAGCCATTTGACCAGACGACGATTAGCCTACAGATGGGCACTAACAAAGGAGCCAGTCAGGTAAGCAGGACTGTGTGTGACACGTGCAGGGTGGACACCGCTCTCAGCGCAGTGGGACAGGGGAGCCTGGAGTGGTGCCCAGCAGCAGAGTCTAACAGGCAGCAGTGAGTGGGTACAGTTCAGCTGTGCTTTCACACAGTAATTGAGGAACTTGAATCTCTTATCTTAACGAGTGTGTTCTGTGCTGAGTGTCTTAAGGCATTGAAATGACCTGGTGCTTCTAGAATTTCCTGCTGGTAGTGTTATAACGAAAGAAAACAGTAACTTCATTTTAAGTATTAACTAGACAGAGGCAAAAAAGAAATTGCTTACTG
The DNA here is from genome assembly GCA_013397895.1 of Origma solitaria. NCBI lineage: Eukaryota > Metazoa > Chordata > Aves > Passeriformes > Acanthizidae > Origma > Origma solitaria. Next base: position 209,982 of record VZRL01004258.1, on the reverse strand, counting down.
ACACCACTTTAGTCAGAGTACTTAGTATATTCTTTCCAACGAGGAACATAAATTGGACCTTTCTGCAAGGACTTTCTTCTGTGACTTACCTACTAGTGAACACATGCTGCCGTGCTGTATTTTATTATACTTTAATTTCTACTTTACAGCACTTTCAGTGAGGCATAGTAGTTGAAATCATAAATCTAGTAATCACAGCTCTTGACCTTCTTCCTGAACCTCTACAATCCTGTTTTATTAGGCTGGTATGCTGGCGCCAGGTACCAGGAGAGACATCTACGATCAGAAGCACATATTACAACCTGTGGATAACTCAACTATTTCATTACAAATGGGTACCAACAAAGTAGCTTCACAGAAGGGAATGAGTGTGTATGGGCTTGGACGGCAAGTGTACGACCCCAAGTACTGTGCTGCACCCACAGAACCTGTCATTCATAACGGCAGCCAAGGAACAGGAACGAATGGGTCAGAAATCAGCGATAGCGATTATCAGGCAGAATACCCAGATGACTATCACGGAGAGTACCAAGATGACTATCAAAGAGATTACCATGGTCAGTACAGTGACCAGGGCATTGATTACTAGCTTTGCATCAAAAGTTCAGTATTAGTCCATTATTTTATTCAGTAAGAACGAAACTAGCCTTGTGGAATTGTTACCTGTCTTTCCTACACACTACGCTTAATGTACCTAAAGAAATACTGCCTTACATACATTCCTTTTTCCTTTCTCTGCCCTTTCCCTGTCTAGTTGCCTTTAGTGCTGTAACAGTTGTAGTCTACAGCATAAACAATAACTGCATATGAAGTAAAAGGAATACTGTGAAAGGGGGAGTGCTCTCATACAGCCAGGTTGTTTAATAAGGAGCTATGCATTCTCACAATCTCTACTTAAGTAGGTCTTTACATACCACGTTAAGCCTTCATTTTACATATTTACAGCTTTTCTCCAGAGGAGATAAAAGAATCTCATGCTTAAAGTTACATGTGGTTTACGCCAATTAAATTTAAGATATCTCATTAGTGATTTAATATCATTGCTATGTTTTTAAGGTATTGTTTGCTAATGGTAAGTCCTGCATTAGACATAAGTGTGCATTTGTGATTGTGTATTCATTCCATTATCAACACTGACCAAACTTAGAAATAGTTGTCTTACTAAAAAGGGAGCTTGTACAAAGTCTTGAGCCAACAGAAGTTCCATGATTGATGGTGCATTTACCTTTTATTGTGCCATAATATATCCATGTAGAAATGCTTTTTTCTTCCTTGAACTGTATTTATTGCCACATTTCTCAAACTGATCCCATTGTATTTTTATAAATAAATATTTTTTTCTTAAAGGTACATAGATGATCTTGTCTCATTTGTTATGCTACCATTCTTATGGATTAGATGTCACAAGAATTACTCCCAAATAAGCATCACCAGTTTGCCTGTGTTAAGGGTAATGTACAATTCTGGTCTGTTGCAGTTTGTATTCATTCTTTTCCATGGGATTTAATCTAACAATCTTGTAAAAATCTCTCAGGAATGAGTGACACTGACTTAATAGGAGAGGAATGTAGGTCCTTCACTTCCCCTCTTCATGACTCTGAGGTTATGACCAGAGATCCTTAGCTGTTCACTAAATCCCTGCTATTTTCTCGAGGCAAATAAGAATCTGCACATGTTTATTGCTGCCTCTGCTTCAGCTTATAGCTATGCCATCACTTGGAGAACTCAAAACACTCTTGGCTTTAGATTATGTAAAGAGACACCCAGTCTTTGTACCTGCTGGTCTGCAATCTGAGTTACTCAGTTACTGATAGGACAGCTTTATTCTCCATTTAGGAATGGAGAATGCTTTCTTCCTCACCAGGGAGTGCAGAGAGGCTACACTAATTTGCCTGCACTGTTTTTAAAAGATGAAAAAAGAGCATGTATCAATGGGGGCCAGTGTCAGTTTCTAACTTTTGTAAAATAATTCAAAGTTATCTTAAAAGTGTTTACTGCAGTTTAAACTTACTACATTCTCATATGAAATGTTTTACATTTGCAAGTTCTGGACTTAGGAATGATTTTTCCCTCAAGACTGGAAATTGTTTGTGCTTTCTCTATTTGTTTCTGTCATCTTTGAATGGGATGTGGTGATCTGACTTTCAGCTGACCTATTTGTTGTGTAAGCCTTAAGCTTATTTATTTCACAGAATTTAAATTAGAAAGGCTCTCTAGAGGTCACTGGTCCAAGCCCTACATCTGAGGCAAGAGAATTATTAGCAATATGTCTGTTAAGACCTGCCTCTTCCTGAATGATACTATTTCTCCCCCTTCAAAATAATAGTATTTAACTATTTGGAACTGTTGTATTGAATGCTGAAAAGGAGTTCTACAAACAGCAAAAGTTTTGTTGTTTTCATAGTTTGGGTGAAAGCAGAGTCTCCTTTTGAAAGCTGGACCATGCCCTCCTTCCTGTTCTTTCTGAATCCAAAACTTAGGCTTTAAATTACTTGCAAACCCTTATTATGTACTTGAAGAGAAGAAACAAACAACACACAGACTGTTCTCAGCATGGCTGTTTTCTTTCATCCACAGAGGTATCCAGTGAAATCATAACTCTATTGAGAGTTTGAAGTAGACACCAAGCAAGACTAAAACCAAGCTGCCTTGCTTAAAACAAGAGAGTGCAATAGTTAGCCGTTTTCTGATAAACAGACACCAGTAGTCCCTGTCTCCTATTTTTAAGAAATACAGTTATAAAAGTACCTTTCATTCTGCTGAATCTAATCTTCCATAGCTGCGGGAAAGAAGAGTCCACACTTACTGGGCTTCATTGCAGGGCAGACCTCAAATTATTGGAAGGGGCTTAGCCCACCCTCAGCAGCAGCAGGAACTGTATTCCCAGGAGCTGTGCCTACATACAGCCTCCTTTGCAGCTGCCTGACCACAGTGTCTTGCAGGGGAAGGCAGCACCGAGAAACAAGCACTAAATCGCTTCAGCTTCTGTAGGAGTGCCTTATTCCTCTAACTCCGGTGAGGACTCCTGCCCCACGGGAGTGCTGCAGCTGGAGGTTGTTGACACAATTGCCAATGCAATGTAGGTAAGATTGGGAGGTCTTGAGTTGTACACAAAAGCTATAAAGCTATGCTTTCTGTACAAATTTAATTAAAAGCTATGTATTTGGAAGTCTTCTGTAAAAATACACACAGGTTTCAAAAACTTACTTTACAATGTAATTTCTGGACTAATGACAGTACAGCATTCCTTAAACAGAATACAGTCAAATACAGCTTAATTGGCATTTTTCAGTACCTTCCTTCTTTAAAAGTCAACCTAGAATTTGTAGAAAGTGTCTAAGAATCCTTTCTCCACTCTGGAGCTGCAGTGAAGGTAATAACACTGCATCATAATTGCAATGAGCAGAACCATAGAGTTGTTGACACTGGAAGGGACCTCTGAAGGTCATCTAGGGATTGTCTGAAAACAAGGACATACTTAGATTAAAAGTTCCCTCCCTTTTTTCCACCAGAGTTCCCAAGTCAAAGGCCAGAACATGCAGTGTGAGTATCAAACACAAACAGGAAAAAACCCCAAACGTGTCATAAGAACTGGGTGGTTTTTTAAACTTCAAAGCAAACCTCTTATGCTTTGTAAATTGGTAAATACCATGTTTACATTGTGAAGACACTCCTGCTTGGAAGCAGTCCTGGCAAACCCATGGCAGAGGAAACGTTTACCCCTTTGTAAATACCATATCTGCACACTTCTTCAGGGTTAGAGAGCTATTGCTTATTCAGGACTTTTCAGCAGTTCCCACAAGCTGAGCCCCAAAAGTACCCAAGTGTACAGATTTAAATAACGAGAGGTGGTGAGTCACAGCCAGTACATTATCAGCTTCACCTGCCAGGCAGAAAGTAATTAATCTATTTCTTTCCCTTTTTCATCATTTATCCTATATTCTACAACTTCTTGAAGTGGTTCATATTAAAGTAGATTGAAGTTAATTAAATGACAGATAAAAAGCAAGTATTTCTTAGCATTCCCTAGCAGATAACTAGTCTTTCAACAGCAGGAGAGCAGATACAGTATTTAAATGAAACAGATTTCTTATTCAGGCCATCAATGAGCTTTTCTGTAAGTCATTTCCAAGCTGTGACTAATGAAGGGCTTATCAATCTATTCATTAAGACAGCTCTGAGTCACTTACCTGCAGTGATGTCTCACTTCCTATATTGATGCTTTACTGAAATCCCTGGTTGGCACCATTTTCCTACCTCATACCTCTCCTCACACAAAATTTAAAGGAGCTTTTGAACAAAGAACAAATGTACCACCGAGTAAAATCTAAAGCGACTCCATACTCAGAAAAAGATGGAGCCAACAAAGTGTATTATAATCAGGATCCACATACAAAGTTTAAAAAAGCTTTAAAATTTCTCACAAGAAAATGCTGGCAGACTGTTACCAAGTTAGGGTTTTTTTAAAGTGTCTACACTTAGGTTCCTCTTCTGACTACAGCCCTGACACTTGCTACATTCTTCCATGATATATTTCACACCCATGTTACAGCTAACATTTCTATAAAGAATTATTTATAGCATCCTTTAATCTCTTGTCTGCCCTGTTATCTCTGTCATCTGCTACTTTGTCAAGCTCTGAATCCAGATACAAATTTTCCTATGTCATCTTTTCAATTGCAGAAAGAAGGAGGGAAGGACTATTCCTCATCTGCCCTTTGGAGAAGAGCTGGACAGTTTATGATATGAACTTGTAAAAACGATTCCCATAGGAGTATAATTAAAAGAAAGACACCTACCTCATAACTGCTAATTATCTTGACTACAGAGAATTTCTATCAAGGATAATTTCCATCAGTGAGCTCTGTCTGTTCCTTAATTGGCTGTTCAGATATGCAGAATAAATCAGGACACAGTCATCTCAGAACACCTCCTCTACAAATGTTTCTGCGTTTACTGATCTAGGGATGCTGGCACAGCATTCCCAGAGAAGCCTGAAAAAATCATGTTAGCAGACACACCAAAAGAACAGCTCCATGACCTTGTTGACTTACTCATTTTAGTCTGACAACATAGAAATTTACAAAGAGTGAGTTTATTAACAACTTTCAGAGCATCATAACTAGTGTGGTAACAAAAATCAGATGTGATGACACGCAAATACTTTATTTATACAAAGAGATTGTGTGTCATTTTACCAGTGCAGAAGACACAACAGATTTAGAGAACTAATACTTTGTCCTGGGGTATTGGTAAGCTTTACTTCTCTGGCTGTTTTTGCTATTGCTGCTCCGCTTCCACTCTTCCAGTGTCTTTCACATTCAAGTCTACAAAGAGAGACAAAATGAGTCAAAAAATGTGTAGCACTAGTTCTGTTTCTGCATTTAAATGTCATAACAGTAAACTGGGAAAACAATTAAGGTTCTTTTGTATCTTTAATCCACAATCTTCTTGCAGGGAATAACACCCACCCAGCCTTTGGCCTCTGTGCTTGGCAAAAAATTACTGAAGAATGCAATAACAGACCCAAACAACAAAAAGATTTAGTACAACTGTCCCTCACCGTAGCAATAAACTGGAGGAGTGCTTTGCCTATAGCAGAATGCCATAGGATTATGTGAGAACTTGCTAGAGCTTGGTACCTTTTGAAAGAAGATCAAGAAAAATCACCATGTGTTACATTTGTGTAAGTGGCTGTGAGAGCAGAGGACTCTCATAGTAGTGCCCAACAAGCATGGGTATCAGAGGAGCTGCTCCTGCAGAATCTTTCTCTAGCAGCCCTAGCTTGGCCCCCACAATGCTTGGGGAAAATCAGTCCTGATTCTGAACTTGCTAGGGCAGCTTCTCATGTTGGGCAATTTGCAGTATTTTTTCAGATGTCAGTGAGTGAATGTTGACTCCAAGGACTTTCCCAAACTTGGGTGTGGGGAAACACTCCCTTCTGGCACCTCAGCTTTGTTACCCCATCACCAAACAGAGTAAATAAATACCTATACTGATTAAAAAGACAGAAAGAAAGAAAAAGGGGGGCGGGGGAAAGGCCTCTAAGCTCTGATCTTACAGGTCTGGAACTTCAGCAGTTCTGGCATGAAATTAAGCAGCCTACCACTCTTCTGACTTTGCTACAGCAGGCATGTGAAAGACTATCTGAATAGCATTTATCCCCCACCTCCTTGCCACTGTCCAAACTTTCCCCTGCTGGGCACAATGGGGAACGTGGAGAAGGAAGAGAAGAAATACTTGATCCATTCATTTGCTAGTAGAGGTTTTCCTGAGGTGGGAAAGCAGTAGAAGAAAAGCAGGATACAGGGTACAGCATGCTGGTTCCTGTGAGACATCAGGAGATACATGATAACCTCCGTCCCTTGTTCTTGGGACATAAAGGCAAACACATCAGCTGACAGATAAATACACATCCCACGCTCCTGTCTCACCATAGGTTGGAGCTCTGTCCCATCTTCATTATCCTGGAATGGTCTTGTGCTTCTGTGGTTTTGCCCTTCTGTTAACTTGTTACTCTGACTCAAAAAGGTCTACAAGCAAAAACCAGGGTGAGATCGTTTGTGAAAGGAAACTATTATGTAAATAAAAATACCTGGTAAAGGAAGATAATTAGCCCAGGGCTAAGAAACTGTAGCCAGTTCCTGGCTGGATGACACTGAGTGATACCAGGAGGGACTGCAGAGGCAGCAAAAGTGATGAATGCAACTGAGAAGGATGAATCAGGAATCTGTTATGTCTCCTACTGCAGGAATGAGGACTCAGGCTGTATGAAATACCTCCCCCGACTCTCCGCCCACTGCTGCATATTGTCCTGAGGGTCACAAAGCCTCCCTTCCACCCCCAGGATGTTTGTAACTTGATTGTAACACAAGTCAAATGCCTTCATGTGTTGGGAAACTCCAAATTCTTGTCTGTGTGAGCAAACTTACTCTTGATCATACAATGAGGAAGAGTTTGGATGTGCTGCCCACGGTTTTTCCATACAAGGGTACAGAGCCTGTCCTGCTTGGAAGACTCCTTGTCCCTGTGGGAAATCCTCTCTTCACCCACAGCTCTAGGGCATGGCTAATTACACAGATTTAAGACCAGAATTAAAGAGAAACTACCACAAAGTTTGGAAGTGGAGAAAGGAAAGCCTCTGTTTTATGAAGGAAAACTGGTTTAAGAAGTATTTTAGCATTTGGCCAAACAGAAAGGGAAGAACAGAGGTCAAGGCTCCAGAGTTTTCCATTCAGTTTCATATTCCTATCCAGGAGATGAGCTTAAGTACTGTTCTGAACCAAAGCCAAAGAATATATATCTGCTTGCTTCTGTACAAAGGGTTAAGCCTATCTTTAGGCTGTTTTTTTGTTGTTTTGTTGATGTTCTCAACAAAATTCTATGACCATTACAGAAACTCTAACACTTAATTTTTTAATTAAAAAATAAATAAAAACCAAAACCCGTTCTTCTGACATTGTCCTGAAGAAATCCATCCAGAACATTTGTGTCATATGAGCTATTCTGGCTGCTGGTATTTGTTTTCATGGATGACAAAGATTTTCTCTGTTGCGTGGTTTGTGAAGGAAAAGACAGAACTGCCAGAAATAGCACAAAAGGAAAAAAAAAAATCTGCATCTTCAGATATTGTCTTACTCTAGAAAGGGATAGCACATATATATTCAAATGCTTCAGTAACAGCACTACATCACTATTAGCTAAGTACTGAACGTAATGCAATACAGTAATTACAAGGGTAAAGACACAGAACAACCAGTCCAGAGGCAGAAGAGTTTAATCAAGAGATAGAAGACAGTGTTTTGGCAAAAGAATCTGTAAAGGTATGAAGCAGAGCAAGTCAGATTTGCATGAAGTTTGTTCAGAACTACAGCACCCACAGGATGTGGAATAGATCCCTGACCTGCTATAGGTGACAAGAAGCTCCTTGCTCATTTTTTCCTCATCACTGTACAGTGAGTCTCAAGAAATATAATCATTAATCTTAGGGCACCTCATGGATCAATTTCTGCAGCTAGCTCATCTATTTATTTAGACTTTTTAATTACCAATAATATACTGAAGATCTATCTAATTAGGCCTAAATAGTCCACCCTTACTTACAGAATATGATCTAAAAGAAGGCAGCAGGTCATAGCTAGCACACAGGAGTTAGAGGGAGTCATTTGTAAACATATTTACTTCAGTTTATAAATTAATGTACTTGTATCCCTGAGCCCATCCTGTTCTAAGGTGTTAGAAAGGAAATAGCATGGGTTGCGGGTTCCGATTACTATGTCTTGGGGAAAGAGAAAGTGCTCAAAAGCTGAGAATGTCTCAAATATTTTTGCTGTAATCAATGGGGTGTACCAGCAGCTCCTGATCCACGAAGTATGGCTTCTCTGCTGTTCCATCGTTTGTTTCCATATCAATAGCAAAGCAAAGGAACATGGCATCTGCTGTCACTTCATACACAGACAGAAAGCTGTGGGACATCAGGTAGGCAAAAAATCCAACCAGCAATAGAGGAACTACCCAAGCTTGCAACTCCCGGTGGTAGTTAAATGCCATCAATCCTCCAAAAACAGTAAAGCATACAACAAACACCTGTAGGGCAGCAAGAGAGAAATGCAGCCTCGTTATTAATGTAGAAATATTTCTTACTAAAAAAACACCAATCCCCCAAACCCTGAGGCAAATACATTACAGCAAGTATTTTAGGAGCACATCTCATCTGGGAGATAACCAAACAGTTTTCAGCACCACATAATTGTGACAGTTTGTGTTCAATTCCATGTGAAAATTCCATAGGGCAGAGGAAACCTTTTGCCATGTATTTAACAGAGGCTTGTTGCAATGGGAACTGCCAGAGTGGCTCCAAGGACACTGCTATAATACAACTAAACAACTCTGCAAAGTTAAATTCCTCAAGCATTCTTCTCTCCCAAACTCATTCTATAGCATTAACAACACTGAATTTAACAAAGATAAACTTTATCTACTTTAGGCTTATGAATAGAATCAAACTTGATTTTTCGCTTCATTTTTACAGAACAGTTGTTTTTTTTCACTCTTACCTTTCCTAAAAATAGGAGAAAATCTCCAAAACAACTAATGGATGCAAGTTTAGCAGAATTCCTTGCCAAAATATGGACAGCATCCTTCGCTGATGTACAAAAATTTGTCCCATTTACAGCTGTAGTTGTGTATGCATGCTGAAATGACATAAGATAATAATACAGTGAGAGAGGAAGGACTCATAATCAAGATTTTACTTCAGCAAAATGCAAAGCCTTGAAGTCTATTTGGAAATACTGACTTCATGAATCTAAAAAGTTATTTTGCATAATATGGCAATTTTATTTTAAATTACTATAATAACTATGATTATTATTATTTATTAATACATTGTTAATATATTATAACATTTAATATTATTAATATTATTTTCTATATAATAAAATTAATATTTAATATATTATTGATATATACTGCAATAACAATAATAATAGTAAAACCTTCAAAGAGTTTTTCTACATAATTTCCACCATTAGCAAATGCTACAATAGTGACTAAATAAATTTATGAAGCCACATTTATCCAGTTTAAGACACTAAAGTTCTCTACTCCAATTTTTGTGAATGAATATGACACAATTACCAGAAAACACCTGGAATCACACTATCCAAACTTACTGACTATCTCCAACACTGCTAGCAAACTATGTAAGTGGAACAATGAAGTTATGTATTTTTACCAGGTCATTAAAAGTTCATTATTAAAAAGCTTTTATACATGGCTCTTTCAAACTCTTAAGATAGTACTGAAATTCAAACTCATGGTCATAGCCATAAAATAAACCTTTTCATGAAAGATGAAAGCAGCTGCAATGACTGGAAAAGAACTGAAGGATCCTGGACTAGACCAGTGACTGTAAGGTCACGTGCCCCACCCCAATCTGAACAACAGACAATTGGGGCACTCCCAGTTTTTCAATGTATTGAGAATTTTACATTATATCCCTTTGTGGAAACTTGCCTGGACAGGTGAGGAGGACAGAATACTTACCTTCATGGATTTGAGTGGTTTTGCACTTACGCATAAATGGACATATATGTCCCATTTATGGAACTCCTCAACAAAGTCTTGAAGCTATGTCCAAAATATCAGCTACTAAAAGCAGTACTGATGATACTTGAAACAGATGCTGGGCTTTTCCAGCAATTCTTATGAGTAGTTTCCCTGTACTCAAACTATTAGAAGGCAGATCACGCCACAAAAACTTTAGTCACATCTGGTCTGTAAGAACCACAGTGTGCAAGGGATTACTGTTCTGGAGGAATTCATAAACCCAAACATGTATGCGGTGCTTACATTGCTTTCTGCTTCACCTGGAAGTGAAAAAAACCAGCCCACAAGTGTTTTACTGAAAGTGAATTACACTGGCCTACTGAAAACCCTTTCCTGTTCAAAAATCTTTTTTCTTACTTACAATTCAAAATATAGAATAACTTCAGATATCTGAAGCAAAGAAAATTTATTTCTGTAGAGTCCAGACCCCTGAGCAATTTCTGTAGCATAGTGTGGTGTACCAAAGCTATAATGACAGAGTCTTAAAATACCACAGAGAAAGAAAGAAATTAAAGGCAATCAAAGATTTTTTGTCTTTTTATTGTGGATATTATTTATATTAAAAAGTTATTTTTCCTCTGATAGTAAAGAAAAAAACAGTGACATTCTGTAAATATCGTTTTTACATATTAGCAAATACATTCATAGATGGAAAAAGTATAAATAAAGATGTTGATTCATTGCCTACTCTACAAAAAAATCAGAGACTCCAATGAACTCAACAGACACTCAACGAGTATCTGCATAAAAATATGTTGAAACAAGGAAGTTCACTTAATTCCTAAATAGGAAAAAATGCTTTCTCTGCTAACTTCCATTTATCCTGATGCTGCTCCCTTCCCAGCAGGATGGTGTCACACTGGAATATCTCAGGATGTGGCAGCAGGAGAGCTGCCAATGCCAGCCCTGCTGGCCCAGGTCACAAGCAGAGGGGAGATGGCGTCACATCACACACCCTCTGTTTTCCAGCTGTAGCTGTCACTGTGTATTTCAGGCATACACAGATTTCTCTTTATAATGTGCTGTGAGTTAAGTCTATTTCATCATTCCCATTAAACAGACAGGGAACTGAGACACGAAATGGAAAAGTGTTTTCTAAGCTTGTTTCTCTCCCTTGAGAACTAAATTAACAAAGCAGGTCCTGATCTGGCAAGGTCAGTATAAATTTTGCCAATAAATTAAACAGAGATTCTGTATTCATTATAAACTGCAAAAAAAGTGTTTTAAAAATTAAAAAGAATGTTGAAAATGCACGTGCGCTTGTACAAACATTGTTTCCAAATGTAAAATAAATATCCATTTGTTTGCACTCTTGAAGTAGCCACTTTGGTATTCAAAGAATGTGCAATGAAAAGAATTTCTGATATTTATTAACTAGAACGGTTATCTCGGAAAGACTGAAAATAATGCCGGAGACAGTATGCTACCTGCACAGGGATTTGTTGTGTTACAAACCAGCTGATAAAAAATGGCATTTATAGCAGTTACAACTTAAACAAATCATGTAAGCATTACCTGATGAAAATACTCAAGAAACAAAAGCAGCCAGGTAATAATCTAACATGATAGAAGGAATGAGAGACAGAAATTAATGAACTGCTGAATGCTACAAAACTAGTCAGACATTTGTGAAGCAGGAATATTACTAGTACAATTGGAAGATTTAGCCAAGTGATCTCTACCTTTTAGTAAAAGATACATTTCTGAGAAAAAATTAGTGTTTCGAGGGTTTCATGCTCAGCCTAGAATCTTTTTTCATACACTTGCCTCAAAATTCTGAAGTTTCTCATACAGACCCCATGCCCTGATCCCATCCAGCCACACAGAAATCTACATGTTCTAACTAAAAAACCATATCAAACATTTAAGCTTACGTATGTTTCTATGAAACTCAGCATTGGACAGAAATGAGCTCAAGTGATTTCTCATCCTTACTCATCAAGGAACACCTGACATATACAAGCTATTACCTTTATTTGCAGATCATTTTGGACTTTGGACTAAAAAGCTTAGATATCTCGTTAAGTTTGAAATTGCAGGATATGTGAAATAATCCAAATGCTTTCAAATTAAAGATAGTTGCGAAGGCTAAGATGGTATGCCATGGTCGGTTAAGAGCCTGCTAACATTTATAAACAAGTTCTTTAAACACATTTTTCTACAGAATATATTCTTTTTCCATGCACAAAAGCTTTAGTGGACTTCAAAATGTTTGAGAGAAGGGCAGCGGGAATGATCCAAAAGGTATGGAATGTCTTCTGTCTGGGGAACGCCGGGCTCTTCTGTCTGGAAAAGAGATGACTGAAGGAGGGATGCAGCAAGAGGGCTACAGACTCATGAGAAATGCAGAGGCTGTGTAGGGTTAGGTGGCTCACTGTTCCTTTCAGAACAAAGACCAGGCAGGGGCTGGACAGTATGAAGTAGTAGGAGCCAAATTTGAAAACAGATGGTATTTCTTCTTGCTATAAATCTGTAAACTGAACTGCTGGACAAAGGATGCTTTAGCATGAGCTCAAGGAGACTGGGAATTTCAGGGAAAAGGAATCCACTGAGAGTTATTAAACACACAGAAAACACACTCAGCTCAAGTCCCTAGGTTGAAAACAGATTCAGAAACAGCACAGAGGCAGGGAAATATCCTCTTGTTCTACCTCAGCATTTACTCACAGTCACTGCTTAAGATCGGATACTGAGCTACAAAGAGACGCAGTCTGATCCTTATACACATATTAGACCTTATGTTTTCATCTTTGCTTAATGACTTGATCTTTTACAATGGTAGTCACTGCTACGGTGACAAGCAAGTAATGATGGCATTGATAGCATATGGTTGGTCAGAAAGCACAGGAGACAGTGGGCTGGGAGCAGCCTTTATCATCGCACCAGCAAGTTGATCTCGGATCGCCACCTCTCTGAAGAACACAAGCCTCTTCTGGCTTCGGGCCTGGGAACCAGACACTGATTTCTCAGTGTCAGGATGAATAAATAGGGAATGTGAATGTTTACATATTTCCAAATACCACAGCATGCAAAAAAAACCTATTTAAAGAATATATCCTTCTGTGCCTCACAACATAGAATGTCAAAGGTCTTGGAAAAACTGACCTGGTAGTTTCATGAGAAAGGCGCTGTGGCTCAGATCCAGGCTGTAAGTTCCCCAATTGTTGAGAATAATTGCTACTTTGTCTAACAGCTGAATTCAGTCCTCCATTCTAGGGCTTGCTTTCATAAAATGAGCTTGGGGAAGAGAGAATTGCCATAGCAACAGAATCTTCTTAAAAAAGAAGAAGGAGACATGCTAGTCTCTCATCCCGGTTCAGCTTTTTCTGCCCTGCTGGTATGTTCAGCCTGATCTGATCTTGTTGCTGCCAACCCTCTTAGGGGCTGCCCTGATTAGCAACACCCAGTGCAGTGCAGCCCAGGCTGAACCTTAAAGTGTCTTAGCCTGCAAGCATCACTGCTGACAGTGGAAGCCCCTCACAAAACAAAATCCAGTGCAGCAGTTAGCGGTCTGGTGAGAAACTTGTATCATGACTCTCAGATAGTGATGGGAAATGAGAGCAAGGCGGACATGTGAGGCCCCACTGAAGAGATGAGGACATGCAAAACTGGAAGGGACTTTAGGCCACTCCAGTCCCTGGCTATTTCAGATTAGCACATTACACAAATAGAGGAAAACTCCCTCTTTAAATCACTTAGAACTTCCCCTCTCCTAGGCCTTACATTTGGAACTATTCCAGACAGTTGTCCCTATGGTACTTAGGAACCTTCTTCCAACTTCAGACAACATTTACTCACGAACAATTTACATCAACACAGTTTTCTTCTGCTCTTGTCTGGCTTTTATCCCTCCCTGCTGTCTCATAGATGGGCTAATGGGCTTGCTCTTACCCTTCATTTGTCACAGGGTATTCCAGTCCCCCCAGTGGGATAAGACTGAGCACACAGCCAGCAACTTGTACAATGGCATTGATGCCCCTCTTTCCAGTGCAAGTGTTTCATCTTGTACCTTCCAGGACTGACTCTGTGCTTCCTGCAGCCTTGTTAAATAAAGGCTATTGTTCTGTGGCTGAAAAACACATGCAGAATATTCTCCTCCTCCACTTCTAATCAATAACCACACAGCTAATACAGAAATGGTTATTTTTGGTTCCTAGGCTAATTACTATCTATAAGAAACCTTCAATAATCCTCTAATTTTCCCAAGAAGTCCAAAAAGCACAACTTTCATTTATTTCCATTCCACTTGTAGTTGCAGTCTGGACTTACTGGAGAAAATTTTCAACTTTCCTTGCTTTCTACTCTTGTGTGTCATCTACTCCCACCATGGCTGTCATCCAGTGGGTAGGACCAACACAACTTTGTCCTTAGAGGGTAGCTCAGGTGTCCTTTCCTGCTGTATCACAGTGTTGCATGTGGCCTCCATTTCAATGACAGGATTGGATCACAGGGTTCCTGCTTTATGTGCCCATTGCATCATGATTACTTCATTACTGGAGTTGCTTTCAGTGAATTCTGCACTTAGTGAGGAAATGTTCTTATTTGGGATTTCTGAAATGAAATCAAATGGAACATTTCCAGAGAGTTGTTCATAAATTGCTCTGCTTAAAAGCACTGAATTACTGGTCACTTGTTTAATTGCCTTTTATATTCTCTCTCTCTCTTTTTTTTTCCCTTTTGTTTCTTCTTAATGGGATAGGAAGAAAAGAAATGTATCAAAGTAAGGATTAGTCAGCTTTGTTGAACTCTATCCCCTATATGGTTCATCCTGCAGAACAAGTAAAGGCCTAAGGAATTTTATTTCCTGTTATCACATACATGAAGTCTGTAGAGGGAAAAAAACCATAACTAAAATACTATTTCACTGGAGATTAACATTTTATCCTTGTATTCTCAACAGGATTGAAAAATTAGCCCAATATCTAGAAGCAATTTTGTCAGTAACATTAAAACAAAGAATTGTTTTTGGGAGGAAAAAGTACTTGATGGGGTGAGGCACAATGTGTTTGGCATGCAGAGGAGAGCTGTTTTACAATAGCATGCATGAATTTTGCTTTTATCTAGGTGAATTCTCAACAAGGCATTTAACTGCAGCCTCCTGATAAGCTTCTATCCAAGGTTTAAGAGACAACCAACTGCCATAGATATACAGCCATTAGACAGACTAGCTTCTGGTTTATGACACTAGACAGTTGCTGGCTTTCAGTCTCAGGGAAGGATCTCTGTCCTAGGAAATGGGGCTTACACACAGCTGAATTCACTGACAGCCCAGAAGGCTACGCTGCAGATGTACACAGAGCAACCACACCCTGCTCAGCAACCCCTTCAGAAATCCATGCACTGTACTTTGGAGGGGTCGCTTTGCCAACTGGCTGCACATGGACCCAAAGCAGACACAGAAAAGCAAAACTATCCAGTTGCATTGCTAAAAAAAAAAAAAAAAAAAAAAAAGTCACTCCAACAAGGCTGTAAAGGGAGAACATGTGAGCACTTTGATGTATCTAAAGTTAAGACTGCCACTACAACTTAAGAAAACAGGAGAGACACAGGCCTTGTAACTCCCAAACCACATTTAAAACAGTATATTCTTTTTACAGAAGAAAAATTTCAATCTCCTAGATTTTACTTGAGATGATTGGATATGTTTATCTGGAACATACTGAAACCATCAGAGCCAGATGAAAAATCTGTGGTAATTCTGACAAGTGTTGGCAAACAGAACTGTCAAGTAAGGATAATGACTTTATATTCTGAAAGCACTTTTCAGCCACAGAATCCAGAGTGCTTTACAATTGTTACTAATGGATTATACGCACACATGAATCACTTTGCCCATGACTGAAGTGGAACAACTTAAGGAGTGAATTGTTTAACAGCACATAGCAACACTACACCACAGTTTAGCACAGGATCCAGTTGCAAATCCAAGAGAAATTTAGAAAGGCTGAATGTAATTGTCCTTATTGCAATCTGCACAGGACACAATCTGCACATTACCCCTTCTCCAACAACCACCCCTGCAAATATGGTGATTGTCAGCATCTAGCACAGCACTCTGCCATGATGGGAAGATGACAGGGTAACTCTTCAGCCTGTTTCAGTTAACTTCCAGGAGAGCTCAGCAAAATTAACTGAGCCTGCGGAGAATGAGTCACTTCAGGGATGCATGCAACTATCAAAGTCAGTATTAAATCCCAAGTGCAGGATGGTACTCCAGCCCAAAAAGTACTCTTTGATAAACGTAACAGAACACTTGGTTGATTCTGCATGGGAACAAAGAAGCTTGCGTTCTGTCACCACGGTTACTTCCTCCAGCACCTGTTTCTCATCTGCAAGTTCTCAGAAGGAAAACAAAGTACTCTGTTTAATCCTGATTAAACTTGTGAATGAAGGAACAGAAAGAATTTAAATTACCTAAGCAGTATAACAACAGGTTGAAGAAAATAGTGCAGGAGTGATGGGATCTTTTCTTCATTTTTTTAGTGTTTCAGGTAATTATATACTTTTTACTATAGTGAAAATAATACAAGAATAAAAAGCAAAAATATAGTAAGGAATACTAATATACACAATGATCTTTGGACCAACTTTTACAACAGCTGTTCCACATTTTAGGTCACAAAAATCAAAATCTGAACTTAAAGAATACTTTGAAAATGTTAGAAACACAGGTACAAGCAATTTTCTAACCACTCCCTCCCAAGTCCTACTCTCAAGTCCATGATTAGCATCTGTGGGAAATTTCTAGGTTGCTCCCAGCAGCTTCCACCAATCTCAACAGGATCTCTTAAGAGTTCACTACTTCTGTTAAGCAATATGTCAAAGCTGCTTAAAATTACAGACTTCTTTTCCTTCTTTTATTTTTTTCACTTTTACATTTGGCCACAAATTTTACAAAATTAAAGACTAAGATTTTCGATCATAGTCAAAATATATTTTTTTAAGAAATAGGCTTGAACGGACTAGTTATAGCAGGAAAAAAAGGTAATAGCTTATTAGATTAATGAATTACTCTATGAAATGCAGTAACCCAAGGCCAATATTAAACCTTCATACAGATGAAAGTTCTATTAAAATATCGCAGCATGTTCATGCTTTTTTTCTTCTCTAACTGTTGCCCAAATTGCCCCGGATTTGTAACATGTGGACTACCATCACCTTTGCCAAAAAGATATTAAAAAAACAAAACAAAAGCAAACACGGTATTATGATCATTAGATTAAAAACCACAACTCTTATAAAAACAGAAATTTGCCTACAATAGATTAGGAAACAGGAAATCTTTTAAGGGAACAAGAGCTACAATACAGCCTTCTGAAACAAAGGGAAGAACATTACAGTAATTAATTTTTAGCAAACATATAGCATACAACAGCTGGAGAAAGTAAACACTAAGATGCTGGATATCTCTTTGAAAGGCAGGAAGCCAAGCCAAGGGGAAAGGGTGAGTACAAATGGAAAGCCTGGAGTCAAAATGAACTCTGACATTCCTCACCAAGTCACTGATCATAAGACCTACCTAGAAAACGTAAGCCTGGAAAATTCAGAGATTGCACTGCACAAGTATTTAATCTAGGGTGAACTAAATTAAAAATTTGTTCTTCATAGCTGTCCAAGATTAAACCTAATTTATTTACCTACTTAAGGGAAGAAGTCAGGCCCTTTATCAGAATTGTATTGTTAACTTCACTACTACCCTCAGCAATGAGAACAACTCAGCAATCAGAGAGAGAGGAATCAGCATGAACATATGATTCCCTTTCACATAAGAATATCACAGTCCCCAGAGAAAAACAAGACGATGATAAAGACAAAAATTAACTATTTATATATATTATACATATAAAACTGGAACACATTTGGAGAAAAGAATTAGGAAGGAAAAAAGAGGTGTCAAGTATCTGTAAAACTGCTGTATGTCAGAAATCATTCATTTCCAATAAAAACACCTTTTTAAACAAGACTGCTAACAGCATGGATCATATTTCCACATCTACTGATAATGGCAATCAGCCAGGAATTCAAGTTTCTTTATTCAGGACTTTCAGGTGGAAAACACTGTAACTAGTTTAATGACACATCTCCAGGTATGTTTCCTAATTCTTCATTGCTTCCTCCCACCTGGGGTCTCTGTGTTTCAGGAGCCTGTCTGGCACAACTCAACAAAATGTTAAGTCTTCTTACCTACAGAAATGCAAGTGGCCCTCTGAAAGGGCCTTGCATATTTGTCAATTCCCTGTTTCTTTGCAACAGTTTCCATCTACAATTGGAGGCTTTTTTGTTTGTTTAGTTTAGGTGGCCAGCAGGAAACTTCAGACTGTATGCACTGGCTGAGGCTTTTTAGCCATGCATCCACACATGGAATCCAGACTAGGCTGAGGGACAGAGATGACAGAGCATACCTGGTTAAAGCATCTTAAGCAACTTTCCTGGCAGCAAACACAGCAGAAACAGCAGGTGAATAGGCACTTTGCATTTTTCTGCAATAAAATGAAATGATTGGTTACCGGACACATAATTAACCTCAAACAAAACCACAATTTTAGAAAAAACTTGCTTTACAAGTGACTGACTCTTCTAATAAAGTTTTCACTTAGGCAGCAGATATTTCCATTAGGATTTTAGGAATTGGTTTTAATTCAGACCCTTCAATATTAATGACTGATGAGCTGCACATGTTTTTTTTTTTTTCTTCCTGTGGATGGAAGATTATTCTCTGGGAACAGAAAATAAGTGCTGCAAACAGCTTTGTAAGCTAACGGCTGCCTGGGGAGCAAAACAGGCAGACAAGTCAGTAACCCTAACAGCACTTCACAGTGATCAGGGAGTACAGTGACAGATTTTTAGCTTCTTTGATTATCAAAAACCCTTCACAATTCTGAAATGACTGGTACCCTAATGAACAAAAATAAAAGAATGGGTAGAAGGGCTTATATGAACATACATGTGCTTTGATTCAGAGTTCAGGACAAGAAGAAAAATCTTATATTAGAAGAGGCTATTCATAGATCATTGAGCCACGTTAATTTTACAGTAAAAACAGAGCAGTAAAGCTTAGTGTTTGTTTCATGCCCCAACACCCCCACCACATCTGAGCTCAGAACAGCTCATCACAGAGATGATACAAAACAAGAAAAAGACATCTTGGTATGCATGGTAGCCTCGCAAATTTAAGTGTCTGTTTTTCTCAACAAAAGGAAATTCAGATCAGGGATACTCGAGTCTTTTAAATCTTCTTTTTCCAGAGGTCAGAATGTTTTTATCTTGTTTTGGAAAGCAGAGATTTTCCACTCATTATAGAAAACTCAGGTCCCAACAACTGTTGTTCAAACAGAACCCACAAACCTCCCAAATTCTTCCAAAAAGTTTAATGAAAATATTCCAGGCAAATGGCAACTGCACGTGCAAACTTCTGACAGAGAATACTTTACCCTTGCTATGTATTGCTGGAGAGATGATTTTACTAAAACTGTATTATCTCAGTGAGTACTGTTTGTTAAAAGCCTAGAGCAAGGGATTTCAACTACAACCTCCTCTCTGATTCTACTTGAAAACTGCTGTGTAGAAAACATCTGTAAATTTACCTGCATGCTTGCAGACCCCTGGCTTTTTCTCTGCTCGCAGAGAACAGTAGCGTTTTTGCAAGGGTGGGGAAGTCTGGGTGAGCTCTACAAGAATGCAGCATCACCTCTCCATCCTTTAGTACCGCTACTCTGGCCCTCAGTGAAAGGGGCCATAGCCTGTCCTTTGTGCCATGTGATGGAGCAAGGTTACTCTTGGGGGGATCCTTCCAAGGACTGAGGACATGAGCTGGCCTGAGCACTTTCTAGCCTCTTTTCCAGCTGTGGGTATGTCACTGAATGCTCAGGAACTGGTCCAAAAGGAGCCTGTAGCACAGCGCTGCAGGCACAAATAATCTTTCTTTGCTAATTCAATCTACAGTTATTCAGATGACAAAACCAGATAACAAGAAAGTCCACTTATCCTGCTTTCTCTAAAGGCAGAAAATATTCTAAGTTGTCCCACCTACTGTCTCCATACAAGGTTCTCAGTTGACACAACTCGCCAAGTTTTATAACCAAAACTTTCATACGAAAGCAACATAAACCCAGACCACACCTTTCAAGTATTTTATTACAAGGGGTTTTTATTTAAGCATTCATAACCTATGAATAATCTTGTACATGCCTCATAGGTAAGGTCAATGTAAATACCCTGTTATAACTGTGCATAACATGCTTCAAGACCAAGGTAAATCCTAAATGAAAAGACCTACATTTAAACCCTTTTCTTCAACCTTCTCCTAAAATCAGAGCTGTGCATTCTGAACAGACCTCCCTCCTTGCAAAAGTGCCAAAATTAACTACAGTGGTGTGTTTCCCGCAGAAGATAATAGATGTGGAGATGCGTGAAAGATAAAAAGAAGACAAAAACCACCAAAAACAGCCCAGCTCTATGTTTTCTATATCTTAAAAGATGTGGTTTGGATACTACACAAGTCTCAGGAATAGTTCTTATTTCATATATTCTTTCTACAAAATCTTATTACAAGGCAGATGAATTTTTTTTTTATAACAGATCTTAAATCTTCTTAATATACTCTAAATCTTCTTAAATGCTCCTTAAATACTTATGATGCAGAAATTTTTAATAGAGCATTCTGCCAAATTTTGCCTTTATCCTTCGTAAAAACCTTTGTATATAGATACTAAATAAAAGTGGGTTTAATATTGGTATTATCTGCTTTTAAAAATATCTGAGTTGAGAATAAAAAGGAAGCATTGATACCTCAGTTGAGAGGAAAAAAAATCTTTCCTAATGAAGAAAACATGATAAAATATAAAATACGTGCAATATAATCTATTTTTAAGCAAGAAATACATTGTTCACTTTTTTGCCCCATGATCTCATCTTTAAATTACTATTTTTATAGTGTTACAGAAGTATATACCTACCTTTTGGTATAGGACATTGTAAAGGTACAACAGAACAATCCTTGGTATTCTCAATATTGTGACTAGAAATGAGCCTTTTATAGCAGTTCCTAGATGGTAGCAAAAAAGAACTGATATGGAAGACAGGACTGGGTGAGGTGGTGGGCTATTTTTATTTCTAGAAAGAAAAACAAACAATTTTCAAATGATTTAGAAACTTATTTAAGAAGATAAGCATTGTGTCTTTTCAATATTTGGAAATTTTAAGGATTAAGCTATTATCTCCTTTTCTGTTTGAACTGCTACAATTTTTCTTCTGACTTCATCTGAATGTTCACCTTAGTCCAAAGAAAAGCAGCCAAATTTATAACTTCTGGATTAGTTTAATTCTTAAGCAATGACTTTTTCCTGTAATGGAAAAATACCTAGGAAAAATCTACAATGGAAAATAGGAGAAGTAAGTGAAAAATAACCGACACTACTCTTTGAATACCTCTCTCCAGTTTCTGTCACTTCTCTTATTCTCTGCAATCTTTTATTTCACTGTTGGTTCTGCAAGACTTTAGTCTGAGGGAATGAATCCACAATTTCTTATTTAGTGGTAAAATTAAAATTAGGAAAAAAAATCAGAAGTTCTCACATGTAAAATTGAGAGGTACTAACTACTTTTATAGTTTCAATTTGGCCAAATTTGGGTTTAAATTTTGTTAAAATGATTAATTATTTTTTTTAACAGAATACAATCCCTTTTAAAATGGAATATACTAAAAAGAGAATATCATACTATATGATTAGAATTATAATCTGAACTAAAAATATTGTAGTTCTAGTGCACACTAACTGCATTGTTTTGGAGAAATAACTTCTCTGCCAAAATCAAAAAGCAAAGAAAAAAAAATGGCCTAAATACAAGTTTTATTTTCTTGCTTCCTTTATAAAGGTCAGTTTAATGTCAGTCATTTACAGACAGTAGTATGACACAGCTCTCAAGAATTTATGTAAAACCCAGGAAATCAACTTAAAGAAACTCCCTCACGCCTCGTCAAATGCTGTAAAAAACAAAAAAGTCAATTAGATTAACACTCTAAGTACCTTAAAAAATGTTTCATAGTATTAAAAAAACCCATACTGATCAATAGTAATAATTAACCTTTCTATAAAGTAACTCTTAAGCATCTGGCCCAACCCTGAAAAATTTAGTTAGGCAGCAGAATGAGCAACAGTTTGACTAAGTAGCTAAGTAAAGACCGGACCTAATATCACAAATAAGAAGCCCTGTTTTCAAAAGTGATTTCTTCCAAACCTCTGTTATCCTGAAAAATCAGTAGTTTGCACAAGAAATTTAAAAATGAAAAGGCACCAATAAGAGAGTAACCAGTTTGGGCTGAGAAGCTCTAAATATATATATATATTTATTAAATCCTCACTGCAGCAAGGATTTAAATAATACATACTATATTTAAGATGGGGATTACAGTTCTGCAAGGTATCCTGAAAGTATCACTGCAGTTCATTCAAACACAAAAAACTTTGCAGTGGAGAAATTGTATTTAAATATGTGAATATACCACATTATTTGAAATAGGAAATTCCAGCAAAGCGGTTGCTACATTTATTATTTTTTTCTTAAAATCAGGGGAACAGCTTGGGGGATAGTGGAATTTTATACTGAATAAGGCCGTTTGGGGGTTTTTTAAAGTCATCAGGTTTCTGTGTTAGAAATATATGCATTGCAATGTGGATGAATTATTCCATTCATATTGAGCCACTGTTTCTTTCTTCCCCATATGCTACCTTACATATGACAGTGTCAGTTTGATCTCAGAATATAATTTACTAAGTTTCTGCAAGTTAAAAATTAACTAGTGATAAGAAACACAGAAAGGAAAAAGTTTATTCCTGTGTTAATAATGTACTTATTACTGAAAAGAAAAATGAAGAAGGGTTTTGATGTTTTAAACAGGACTGAATAATGAGCAGGAATGTCAAAATTTGAAGCTTAGTTTAGATAATTTTTTACAGATTTGGATGTTTTTCCTCACCTTCTTTTCCTAGCAAAGAAATTATCACAAGAATAGGGTCTGACAAGGTTTCTAACTTTACTTCCAAACAGACTAGAAAAAGAACAGATTTTCCTTGTAATTCTGGTTCAAAGTAGAAAACATAGGAAAGCAGCTAAACACAGCAACAGGAGATGCTTGTGACAGTAAACAAGCTCAGGACTGGCTCAATCAACAGCCTACTCCCATTGCTCTCAAGGCTGAAGTTTCACCCACCTTTGTACACTATATGGCTGCAATCCTGAAGTGACTTTAGCACAAGCATACAATCATTATGCAGTGGATTCTGTGCACGTGAACGCCACAGCATGGGCACAAGGTACCAGGGGAAACTGGGAATCTGTCTGATTCATTATAAGACTGAGTAGGGCCACAGCTTGTTTTTCCTCTTTGGTGTTTCTGTTATCATGAGATTGTTTGATTTACATACAACACTACTTACTATTCCAAAATCCTGTGGACCTGTATCCAATACCACATTATCTTTTAATAATTTTATTTCTTCAGTATTGTCAATTGCCTTCATTTATTTGTGAGTTCTGTGATATTCAGTATCTTTTTCAAAACTATGTTCCCTGAATCAAATGATCACACATGCATCTTGGCTTTCATTTTTAAAACTTTTTTTGTGAGAAGGAAAAAAAATGTAATCTTGACACAGCCAACAGACATAGACATTTGAATGGGGGAAAAGGGCATTTTAAAATTTCTTTAAAATTCTGTCTTCTTAAGAGCTATGCTTACAGTTTTCTTCACTTATATATCACCAATTTCAAAGACTGTCTAAAAATAACTTCAGTATAAAATACTTCATAAGTGTTAAGAGATGACTCTTTTATTCCTCAAGCAAATATTAATCCCAATTTTTAAACAAATACAATATATTAAAAGATTTGTAATTAAAGATACATTATCAGACTAACAGAGACCACACAGACTGTATTTCCAACTGCCCTTTTACGTGATCTCAAAGACACATGGGATAGGTCTGACTGCATACACACTGGTGGCTCTTTTAGGTCAAGTACATAAGTAGGGCAAAGGATGTCCATAAATATTGCAGATATATTTGAAGAGGAAGCCTTTAGAAGCTGGTTCTAGTTCATCTCTCAATGACTTTGGCGCACATCCATAAACCTTCATTTCTGACTTACTGGGAGAGGTATGTATTTCACTGCTGTTGGAAGCTGTGGTACAGAGCACCTTAGGCAGATAACCCCAACCCCTAATTTCAAATCTGTGCAGTGACATATGTGCACTGGAGTTACTAAAGAAGCTCAGACATGGACAGGACAGTGCTGCCTGTGACATGGATCAAGTTACCATATCACCTTCCTTTACTCCCAGGGAGGAGGAAAGGTTAATCTCCCTGAGAAGGTAAATCCATACGTAACACCTAAGTACACAAGGTGAGAATAAACCTTCATGTATAACGGCAATTGTAACAAAGAAGTTTTTTGAAAAGACTGCGTCCTTTTCACAAGTTGTAAAAAGTACTCATTAAGAAAAATAATTCTGTTTATTTTTATTAAACTAATAAAATCTTTTGTGTATTCCTGTTTCATCTGAATAAAAGAAGGCAAAATCCATTTTTAGTCATGGTATTACAGGTCAAATATATGTAACCTGTAAAGCTACTCCAGGTAAAATTATCCCCTGCTCACCCCATGTGCAACTCAGCTGTGGCTGTTGGCCATGCAGCGCATTGCTGAGCGTGCTGTGGAAGGAGATTTCCGCAGGGAAAGGCCATGCCATTTCCTCAGAGCACTTACAGGCCAAGAAGAAAGCCTCTCTGTAAGATACCATAAACAAACTCTTGTGACATGCCTTTATGATGCTGCCCCCGGGAATACATTAAAAACACACAGCAGACAAGCTCAGAATTGCTGGAACAGCTCGAGATAACCCTTGCCCTTGCTGGTGCGACTGCTCCTGCAGCTAACCACCCTCTCCCCATTCCTGCACTGCTCTGCATCTCTGTGGATCTGTGCTGACAGCCCAAAGGCCAAGACAAGGGATTACCACCACAGAAAAACTGCATTTCCCCCTTGCAAACACAGCTCTCTGAAAGCAGTACATGTCACCTGGCAAGCAAGAGGAGAGCTCAATGGTAGCTGTAGAAAATTACATCCATACAATTGGGAGCAGGAACCTTCTGTACTTGACAGCCGGTTCCTGCAGCAGCAAAAATAGCTGGAAAGCGGAAGCCTCTAACAGAGCAGTAAATGTCATCACAGCAGTTTCTGCAGGTGCTTCCCTGCTCTGCGTGAACAAGATAGGGACAGCGCCTTTGCCTTGGGGATTTATATGGTGTACTGTACCAAAATGCAGCACACAGCCCAGGAACTCAGCAGAACTACTTTACTTTCCTGTGCTTTCTCAAGGCAATTTGAATGAACCTTTAGCGCCTCAGCACTCAGTTGCTAAAGCTCAGATACATCAATGTCCTTACAAGGCAAGAGCCACTCAGTATCCACAGCAGCACAGCCATGCGAGTTTCTTGTGTTCAGAGTTTCGGTAGGAAAAAAGGAGATGACATCAGAAATGAGAGTTCCTCCTTTTTCAAGTCCTATTACAGCATGTCAAATGGATTCTGGAGACCATCAACAGAAACCTGCGCCCTAAGCTTTGAAGAAGTCCAAAGCCACCCTTCCCAGCTGCCTAAGCCAGATAGCCCTGGGCAGCTGCCACCAGAGCTCCAAGGGCTCTCTCTGGCCACGCTCCCCACCTCAATCTCACATCACCTTCCTCAAGGGTTAATTTTTCAACAAATTGAGGTTATCATGATATTCCTCTAATACAAAATGAAGAAATGCCTTAAAATGCCAGAGTTTTTCACAGATCAGAAAATCTCATCAGTGGGCAGAGAAGAACAGAGCACTGAGGATGAGAGAGCTTATAAAATACTTATGAGGAAAAATGTTATCAGGAAAATGCTCTCCTCATTGTCAAAAAACTCAACAACATATTGTGAGATTTAAATCTTCCCCTGCAATGAGTGCATAAACCCAATTTAATTTCATTTTACTTTTCCTAATTTCCTCCACATTTACACTCCAGGGCATGTAAAATTTAAGGAAAATTGTTTGCACATGTCTAAATATGTAACAGTGTTAAAGCATTTATAGTTAACTGAAAATATCTGCACAGAATGAAAAAAAAATTATTAGACCAGGCAATTATGTAGTCAGAACAAATGGAAACCCAAAGCAGGGATGAACACTTACAAAGAGGTCAAACTGTCCACGAATACATTAAATTACCGTGGAACTATATATTGCTTCTCATTTGGAGCTAATGCAGTCTCCTGGAAAAGGATCAAATGCAGCCTGTGCCTTCCAAATGGTAATTCCTCCAGAGTCAACTGAACTCTAATAGCTTAAACCAAGGCTCAGTTTGGCCCAGCATCTCCAACAGTAGGGATGAATCACATTAATATCATGCATATTGTAAAATCTTACTCAAGATCTTGCAATAAGCAGCATTATTTTATAGTAAATTGGATTCTGGTATTGACATAAACTGCAGTGTATTGGAGACTATTTTTCCTAGAAAAAGACTGGAAGTAAATGCTGGAAAACGCCCCGAACTATCAAGGGGCAATTCTGCACTCACCTGTTGAAATAACAAGTAACCACTGCCCCAGCAATGACCATTTGCTGACAGGCAAGAATGAATTCACTAGTCCAGATAAGGCCAACGAAATGATACCATGCCATGTAGCAAATTCCGGACAGAGCTCTGTATTCTACTTGTCCTCCTGAAGTAGACTGTGCAGTACCTGAAGTTGGGATTATTATATTGTATTATTATAACATTGTATTATTATAACATGCCAGAGAAGGGGGAAAAGGGGAGGGGGGGGATGGGGACAAAGAAGTACATGGAAGTGGTTCTGTGCCCATTCTCTTAATTTCTTGAAAAATAAAATCTTACAAAGAGCAAAAGATTGTGTTTAAATTGGGATTGAGAGACAGCTAGCAAAAAAGGAAAGAGGAAAACTACATATTAATGAAGATTTCTAAGAAGACTTTGCCCAAGACTTGAGTAATCAAATAGTTAAGAAGCAAATGAAATCTTAATTTTCATTATTCAAAATTGAAAAATATTCATTGTTACAAAATGTTTTAGGGTTTTTTTAATAAGAAGCAAAAGAGAAAGACTGCAGAAAAACATTAAGGATGCATAACATACTGTTGCAACAAAACAAAACAAACATTTTAACTGCTATTACTAATCAGAACCATGGCCATTAGTTTTCTATTCTCTATACTTCACAATCTTTGTGCAAAATAAAGGTACATAAACGTGGCTTCTCTGTGGGGGAAAAAAAGCAAACCTCTGTATACTACCAGTATATGCTCCAATGTTACCACTGTATCCAGGAACATGGACAAATTAACTTATTCAAGCTAAAAATGTTCCTGCCACTTCTGTTACTAACAAAGAATTTATTCTGTAGTCAATGGATGGCTTTTCACAAAAGGTGGAGGCAACTCATATTCCTCAACAATCAGACCTTTCTCTGTGCAATCCTATTTATGGCACTTGACTCTGAAGGCTAGTCAGGGGACAATGGCATTAGGACTGTTTGGTCCTAGTGAAAGGTCTCTAGGTTCCTAATGCACTTTTTTTTTTTTTAAATTTTTTAAATTTTACCAAGCCTTCAGTCTATTAACCTTAAAGAGAAACATGCTCACCAAATAAAACAATCTCTGGAGGTGAGTATTTTCTTATTCCAACTCCATGAAAGAAATAACAAAGTGAGACATAGAATTGGCTATTACAGCAAGAACAGCAATATAACTTAAGCTTTAATACTTCATGTATTCATTTTGCTGGACTTGGCAGTGGTAGGTTCACAGCTGGACTTGATGATCTTAAAGGTTTTTTTCCAACCTAAATGATTCTATGACTGTGTTCTTCTACAGGATCACACCACCTTCAAGTTCAAAACTACCACATATACAAAGCTATCTAGGAAATGGTTCACTTCTGGCCTGTTTTTCTACAGCCACAGACTTCTTACTCAAAAATAACTAAAAGTAGAAACAGTAAAGATTTGTTTCAGCAATACCATCAGGATCATACAAGTTTTTAAAGCTTTCAGAACCAAGGTCTATTTGTCAGCAAATTTTGAAAAATATTCATCTACCCCATAGTAACACCGCAACATTACTTTAAAGTGCTTTGAAAGGATGAAAAAATGCTACATGGG
Source organism: Origma solitaria (assembly GCA_013397895.1). Lineage (NCBI taxonomy): Eukaryota > Metazoa > Chordata > Aves > Passeriformes > Acanthizidae > Origma > Origma solitaria. Next base: position 181,660 of record VZRL01004258.1, on the reverse strand, counting down.
TGCATAAATACAGACACATGTTCTAGACCTTTTTTTCCAAGAGGTTAACAATATTGGTTGAACAGGAAAGCTCTCTCCAGTGCTGTACATCTAGTCATTCACAGAAATACTGTTGTACTTCCAATATATTCAAATGTATTTTAAGCCCGTGAAGTGTAAGATATTTGACAATTTGAAAAAGCTACTACTCAGATCTCTTCTCACAAACCCTCTACCATTCCTCCCCATCCTGGTTTTAAGTTTGAAAAAGTGGAGGTTTTTTAAGGGGAGTTTTTGAGGATATAATAATTTACTTAAGTCATTAAAACAAGTGAGGCACTATATAATTCTGAATTAATGTAATTTCCCTTACTTCTTCCAGAGGCTCTGGACTGCCTTTTCCTGCAGCACACAGCACCACAACTAGCCACATACACCCATTATCCATAGCATATAGCCCTTGCTGAGGGAACTTAAGCAAACAGTACATCAACGAGATACAAGATGTCCTACCTCTCCATTTTTATACAAAGACATTATACCATTTAGTAGCAGGATTAAGCACATTTTCCACCATACAATCCACCTGAACATGTCTTTTTCCAAAATAAGCCTTTTCAGGCTTTTTTTCTGTAGTGTTGTCATGAAGACTGATAAATGTACATGTGGCAAGCTAATTCTGTTTGCTTTTTACCAGCCTACTGAAATAATCACCTGCAGTAGCAACAGTAATGGCTTTGTCTTTCGTGGCCAACCTTAGTCATGTACATGTGCACAGTGCTGTGCTCAGCTGTCCAAAGATCAGGCAGAGCAACCTGTGAGTTCACCTTTGATCACTTCACTGGCCAGGTATGCTAAACTATTTTTGCTACTTCACAAAAGTCTGTTTACCAATGTAAATATCCATGTCTGATTCCCTGATCTCCCTACCAGACATGAATAATTTTGTCAACAGAACTACATGCAATGCTATTTTCTATGTCAGTAGTTCAGGTAAGCTTTAAAGTTATCCTAGATACCCTGTTGAGAAAAGTATATGCCATTTTCCTCATCACTGCACTATGATCTATCTGTTCACACAAACGAAACTTTTTCAACAAAACCCTGAAATACAGTTTAATCTATCAACAGAATATTTTTCTCCAACTACACAATCATGAATCTTTCCAGTGTACCATACACTCTTAGTGATAACATTAACAAGTAGGTAAAGTACTGAAGTCCCTACAGCTGAATCACCAAATCTGGAAGCCTTTGATCAGTACAAGTGTTGATCCACTGCCAATACTTCAAAAGAAGTGACGTTAACAATGCGAACAGGCACAAGTGTTTGCAGCAGAACTCAGGAGAGTTTCTCCGTGGGACTTGCAGCCCAGTGCTGCTCTGGCAGCCAGCACAGCAGTGCAATGGGGCACCAGGCAATGGTGGGTGCATGCAGTACCTTCAGCTACATTTTGGGACTTCCAGACTTAGGTCAGATGTTCCTGTTTGGTAACTGCTGCTGTGAGGTTTTGCTGATGCCTGCAGCAGTAGGTTGTTGTAAGACAAAAATTCCTTGGAAGTCTAGCCCAGGAATTTCCTTATCACAAACAAAGAGCCACTGACAAGAAAATACTGACAGCCTGTTTATCAGTTCCTGTTAACATGAAAATATGTTGTGCCCCTCCCACTGCTAAGTGAGGAAAGTTTCTGGCACCATGTGCTGAATCTTAGTGCTTCCTGCAACAGAATTTATTGTGTTATCTTTTAGTGCTTTTTCATGCAAAGGTATTTACAGCTAAACTACCTGACTATAATTGGAATGTTAAGGCCCCTGCAGGAAATATATTTTTATTTTACTCATTTTGCTACTGCACAGCTTTATGTGACAATTCTGCTGCTCACTTGCCTGTAGGATGCACCTTCATTACACAAAAAACTCACCACCTTCTCATCCTACATGCACAGTATTTATGCCATGTGGGCCTCACAGCTCCTGCATGCTGGAAATTGAAAGACATGCTCTGCTGTGCCACATGGCCACTACAGTTCTGCAGTGAAATACCCACAAATTAGCAAACAATAAAACTCAATAACCCTAAGACATATCGGCTTTTCCAAAGAACAGCTGAATTCCATTCTTAGCCAGCTAATGGTTCTAACTGGTGCCACTCCTTGTGCTGCCTAAAGTCTCATGAAGTCTTGGCATTTCTCCTAGTTTTCTAGGTCTGGAATTCACTCAGTCTCTGCTGCTCTTACAGATTCTGAATTACCAACGTACTCAGGCACGTGCCTACCTTAAAATGCATAAGTAGTCCCACTGATTTTAATAGGATTATCCATGTGTTTCAAATTAGTCATGTGTATAAGTACCTTTCAAGTGCAGGCTATAGCTTTCTATAGTTCCCAAGAAGTTAGGCTTTTTTCTCACAGTAACATTAACTTTTGGAAGAGATGTAAATAAGGTGCCTGCATGGTGGTATAATGATCAGGTGCAGCACAGCTGAAGTGAGGATCAAGTGCTCCAGAACCGTAAAGATGCAGAGACACCATAAATATTATATAACTAGTGCAGATTCAAGGAAAATGTTAAGAACAGGTGCAGCACAGCAGCAAGCCAATTTCATTTACCCATCCCTCTGTATCAGACAAAAGACTAGTATCTTTGTAAACATTTCAATTTTTCAGCTTTCTTGGTTTATTTGCATTTAAAATACAGTCTTGCACAGCCCCAGAAAATATATTTGTGAGATGAAAATGTCAAAGTGTCAAACCTAAGAAAATCACCACCTGTATTTTATAAGCTGAATCCTAGATGGGCAACTATTTGTCAATGAAGAAAACAGATTGCTCTGTAAGAGAAAGCATCTATTTGGAGATCTGCAGAGAAGTACTCTCAAGTGCTGCAAAAAGTCCGCAAAGCTCAAAACAAAAAGAAATGTCTTCCACTTACAGGACAATTGGAGAAAACTAATAAATAATACAAAGGTGTCCTGTCAGTGCATTATTAACCATACAGTACTGTAGGCATTCATCATTACAGGACGTGTGAGCTCGAGTCATCCTAGAACAGCAGAACAACCCCAACCTGCCTATGGCGAGTTGCTTTAACAGCCAGCATTTCAGAGGACTCACATTGGGGTTGAAAATTTGAAATAGAGCCTAATGGAATATTCTCAACACCGAATCTTTACTGTTCATCGTCCAAGTTTTGAATTACAAAACAAATCTGAGGCTGGAAATCCAAAGAGCTATCCTGCTGCCACCGGCCTCCTGTCACCTGCAGATCGCCCCTCAGCCTGCGGGCCGGACCAAGCCATCCGTCGGTATGTGTTGGGATTGCGGAGGGGCTGAGCCGCCCTTTGTTCCCGAGTTTCTCCGGGCCGAGCTCCCCGCCAGGCCCGCGGGAGCCCTGCCGGCCCTGAGGCACCGCGCTGCTGCCGCGCCCCCTGCCGGGCGGGGCTGCTGCCCGGCTCCCCG
>VZRL01004258.1:165052-177702 GCA_013397895.1 Origma solitaria | reverse complement strand
GGGACAGCGGGGGGACAGCGGGGGACAGCGGGGGACAGCGACAAAGAGCGACACACAGCGACAGAGCGACAAACAGCGACAAAGAGCGCTCCGGCAGCGCCGCAACAAATGTCATCATCAACACAGCCCGGGAGAGACACACTGCCGAACTTGCCCAGAGAGATCAGAGAATACAGAGGGGCATTTCTCCATCTGCATTCATGCCTAGGTTTTCACTTAGAAGTGATTTGGATTATTTATCAAATGCACGTACTTTTCTAAACATTAGCGTGCTTCTAACAGGAAGATCTTATAAGGGCTGACAGCTGCACTAAAAATATCCTGCCAGAATATCTCAGTCAAAACCTGTGTTTTACTAGATTGCTCATATAAGCAATATATTGACAGTTAAGAGCCTGCAAATGACCTTGCTTCTTATGCTGAATCTGAAAAAAGTAAATTCTTTCAAAACTGAACTTCATAATCTCTCTGCTGTGCAGCAAGCCTATGCTGCCCTCTGTTTGCATCACTTGCTGGAAACATCAGCAGTCCTATTAAGCTAGGAGAAGACAAAACATAAAATACCTTTGATTCAGGAGCTGTGTGCTGCACTGTGACCTGTAACAGCAGGCCATAAACTGTTTGAATCTTACTCTCCAAGAAGGCACAGGGAAAAAAAAAAAAAAGTTGAATGAAAATGCCTAGCAGGAAACAGAGAAGATAACCAACGAAAGAAAATGGCACAACATGGAAAAAACATAAAAGGCCTCTTGAAAGCAGTTTTTACTGGGTTTTACTCCCCTGTGAATATATGTGGAATTTGCTTCTGGATATAATGTTCAAACCATTATTTTCCTGTAAAGTCTGTAAAAGCATCCAGAAAATACCCAACTGGTTCCCCATCCTGCTCTCATAATCAAGCTTCTTTTGTCACATGAGCTAAAATATTTCTACTCTTCTAATGCCTGCTGCATTTCCTAAAGCTTTTGAATACAACAGACTCAGCTGGCATTTTCTAAACTTAGATATAACAAGGGCAAACTTTACATCCTTATGTGTACATGTGAAAATTGTCAGCTTGATTTAACCTCAACAATGTAATATTTCAAAATTGTCAGCTTGATTTAACCTCAACAATGTAATATTTCCTCTAATAGTTCTTGTTAATTATATATTTAGAACATCTGTATGTTATAATTAATTTTATTGTCCTGTTATCAAATGTAATACAGTTAATGTTTATCTTAAACTATATCTGATTCAAGCAGGTGCATGAAATGAACAGTTGGTTGATAGCTCAGGAGATGCTCCTTTCTATAAAGTCTGGTCTGAAGCAGTGATAAGGTATCACACAAGGCCAGTTGCAGAATTACTGCTGCCTGTCTGATCTGTACATAAATGGTATAAAGATTTTGCAGAAAAGCTAACAATGACACTGTTGTGCGTTGTGTCCAGCACACAATGCTGCTTCTGTATTGGGAAAACTCAAAGAAGTTTGGAGAAGGAATATCTGTGACATCTAAAGGAAAGTGCATCAGCTTGATCATTTAGTGAGGAGGAACAATTCACAAAAAGACTGCAGGTTGGACATTTGGCCATGCTGGGTCTGACCCTTTTGCAGGAAAAGCAGGTTATCAGCTGCTTCAAGCAGCCATTCCTGACAGACATGAGTTACTCAGGAAAAGGCAGCAGAAACAGAGACTTGCAAACCAGCACAACTCTCCAATGAAAGCTGGAGGGAAACAGATCCCAGTGTAACCTAAGCAATGGGCGTGACTTGCAATGCCAGCACGGACTCAGACAGATTCTCATGTTAGAAGTGAACTGGGTCTTGTAAAGATCAGAATCCACTGAGATGGAAGCAGTTGTGATGGAAGAGGAGTGAGGTACCTGGTTCATGGAGGCAGGGAATACAGCCAGCTTTGCCTGACTGGTTCAGCTATGGAAAGGCTGGAGGCTTTCCTTGCCTAGAAGGAATCTGTCAGCCTGTACTAAGGAGTTACTGCAGCCACTGTCTCAAGGGGTGGTAGAAGCACAAAGTAAAACAGTAACACACAAGCATTTGAAGAATTAGGCTGAATTTGGTTTTCCACACAGAAATCACTGCCAAGTTTCAGAAAAGAGAAAACCCATAAACAATGGTCTCTGTCCACATGAACTCAATATCAGTTTCAACCCAAAGGATAACGACTGGCTCCTAACAATGGTCTTAGAAATTTTAAATGAAAAAATACCAACCCCAAAATCATAATGCTTTTCATGGACAGAGGCTCTTGTCAACATGAGGAGTTATCCCCAGAGCTACACAGGGTTTAGCTTCACTTCTTTGGGTGATGTTCCACAGAAGGAAAACTGGTCTTTCACTTGGATGGAATGGTGCTGGGTCAAGGGACAGCATCCAAATTACCCTGGTTCAATCAGTGACAGATGTTACAGTGGTACATCCCTCAGTAATACCATTTCCATACTAAAAATCTGTTCTGACAGTTCTTTCATAGTGCTTGACTCTTTCCACAGAGCATCTCCTCTGCAACTCCAAGAACCACTGGATTAATCCAAATACTGTTGCACTAGTCCAAATGGTAGCATTTGTCACTGAACTACTGCTCTGAAGCAAGATTCTGCCTCCACGACAATTCAACATTGTTTATAGTCAGAGGAGATGAACTTTCTCATTTTGCATCCATTGCACTAAAAGCTGTCTCCTCCTTCCTGTTACACTTTCTTAAGTACACCAAACATATATTGTATCTACCACAACCTGATAACAAATGAATGAGAAAGAACAAAATTCATATATGTCCATATATGGAAGCAAAATGGCAATGTAGAGGACTCCAACAAGTGTGAAATAAAAGGAACAAACAGCTGTGTAACAATGCTAGCCCACATTTTGTACACCAACACCAAGAGGTCCCACATTTAAAAAGAGAACTTAGGAAATGGATTGTGCTCAGTCAAAAACATGAAAAGCATATACTTACCTGCAGTTCCTAAGCTAAGTAGTACAGCAACCCAAAATACCCAGAACACAATGAGAATCAGAAAGGTCCAGAGTGGCTGGAACAGGAGGAAAGGAATTCTGCCAATGATTTTACCAACAATTCGAAAGAGCTGTACAGCAAACTGAAGCCTCTTTCTTAGTACAAATATAAGGGAAAGCAGAACAACCTGTTACAGGAAATAAGAAGACAAATTGTTGGGGGTTTTACATCAAGAAAATGATCAGCATTGTCAAACGCGGGATCAGAGGATACAGATTTCACAAAGACATGACAGCAAAGCAACTTAAACAATCTTACTACACATTGAAAAATCCTCCTGAGACATTGCCTATGCTCTCAAAGAGCCTGTGGATTAAAATCTGGTTTTCTGAAATAATTGCTGCTGGTTTCAGGTTTTATGAAAATAGAATTCATAAAACTTAAATTCATCTAATGGAAACAGTCTGTTTTGCTTTACAGCAAACATAAATGTAAATTACACATTGCTTTCACATACCCTGAATGTCATGAACTTTTAAACTTTCTTTCTACTCAGGTCCGACTGCCACTGTCCACTTTCACAATGGTAGGAGAACCAGTCCTTTCCTGCAGTCCACAACCAAACTAGTTTGAGAGCTATGTATGTATGGAAGCAAAGCAGGCACAAAATGAATACTTCTTTAAATAAATTACTGTGTACCCAAAGCAAAAAAACCAACTTATCAATAAAAAATCCCTGAGTCAAAAACCCCACAATATCCCCAGTTTTTTGTATATGGCAAGGAACTATGAACAGCAGTTAAAAGGAAGGTTGGAATTTATAAAACAATAAATCCAACCAGTGGCAGCTGCTTCACTAGTCTTCTTGCCTGCTCTAGAAAGAAGCCACCAGCTCTGAAGAGAAGCGTAACCTCTAGAAATGGATGTTCCCACAGTTCTGCAAACACCAGTCAGCTGTACTGGAACACACATGCATTCAAAGGAACCTTTTCTTACCTCTTTAGTATCAGCAGACATAAAAAAGTCATAACTTATAGAGGATATAAAAAAACCCTGAACTGTGACACATTTATATTTGTCACTGTAAACTGTTAGAGTGTTCATATCTGGCAGATTCCATATGGATCTTACTCATCTCTAAGAAAACAGCACAATCACTTTGACAAATGACTCATGAAGAACAAATTGACTAAACTCTCAAATTGAACAATGGCTCCTTTAACAGTGCAACATCAGAGTGAAAAAAATCACTTAAGAAGTTGCAAGCTGCACTCAGATTTTCTGTTGTAAAACAAGGTCAATGAGAGAAAAACAGAATTTAAGCCCATAATTTGAGGTCTAGACACTGCTGCCTGTGTTTCACCACCCCTTTCATAGTCTAAAAGAGCTGCCATCCCTTTCTCCTACTCACAGGATGGGATGAACCCACAGATCTCACGTTCATACTCAGCCAGTTCCTCTGTGTTTATTCAACATGATTCTCCACTGAGATGGTGCAGAACAAAATCGGGGCGGAACACAATTCTTGCATTTTTACACCAACAACACTAACACTGTACAGGTTTCAAGAGTGGCAGGGCTGACAAAAAATGTCTCACAACAAAGATAAAAAATTATTTTTGTAGTTTTGATGGGGGAACTAGAACTAGATTTTCAGGGATTTTTAAGGTCCCTTCCAACCCAAACCACTGTATGATTTTATGATTATATTTAAATGCATGTAAGAAGATCTTAGAATTTATTCTCATTTTCCAATTTGAAAGGAATTAGGAACTATTTTTACTGTTAAAGAACCACTGTAGTTCAAGCTTTCAAGTTACAGCCTCTACCATTGCTTAGGACAAAACGCTACTTACGGTAACTATTGTTGAGAAGATGGCATATCCAAGAAGGAACTTTACGTTTTCCTTTTCTGTTTCCAGTTCAGTGCTGGGATCGTTCCTGTAGTCGTAATAGAGCCACCAGAGAACACCTGAGACAACTGAGCAGACAAGAGCATGAGGGTGGGCAGTGCACACTGTTGCTCGCAGGCTGCTGCTGCCTGGCCTCCCTCCTCAGTCTCCTGCCCTCACCCCTAACCTACACTCGGCTTGGGAATTATGCGGCTTAGCAAAATGAGGCACAGTATCAGGGATCACACAGAAAATTCACATAGTGGCCTGTCAGTCTGAAGCAAAACCACAGCAGAACATTTGGTTTTCTCGCAGTTATTCTAACGCTCAGGCATGTAATTTCATTGTGGAGACACAAAGCCAAGTTTCATGGAATGACAAGCTCTAGCCAGACACATTCCTATGGTTCTCCTTTTTTAAAGCAGGCAGTATAAGAGTTCACTAAGCATTCTTTGAAACAGTAGCATTTCCATAACTGCATGCATCTGCCAAAAAAAATGTTGTTTCCAGGCATCTATAAAAACAATAAACTTCACCATCATCCCAATACTCAGCAGCTGGAGCAGCAGAGCCAGACTTGGCACCAAAAGGCAAGCAGACATCAGTGTGGAAGTGACTATGTAAGCTGAAGGTTACTGAGGATAGCCATGAAAAAAAAAGGATAGCTGTTTGTTTAGCTGCTAATCCTTCAGTTCAGTGAAACGGTAAATACACTTACACAATAACCCGAATACAACCAGTGCAATCAAAATATGGACCAGGAGGGTCTGAATGAATCTGAAGGTTACAAGCAGTATCAAAGAGAAGGCTGAAAAATATATAAAGTAAGTTTAAGATGAGCGTTACAAACCAGTTAACACTTTTTAATTTTAACTATAAATGTCAGGTTCTTGCAAAATTTGGGCTTTTATTTTTAAGCAGTAGTCTCAAAAGCAATAACATTTAGTAAAGCCAGCAACCTTTCTAACATTTAAAACACACAGTTACCTGTAACTTAAATAATAAGGAACTTAGAGCTGTCATACTTCATCACAGGTATTACTAGCTTTCCAATAATATTTTCTACAAGATTTAAGTTCAAGTGTTCATGCTGATGTCATTCTTTTCATCAACAATTTCTTACAGTCCTCCAAAAGATGTGTACAACCATGTCATGGAACACAGAATCTAATAAATCAGAAAGCTGCATTTCACCAGTCTATTAAACGCCTACTGATAAAACCCAATCTCTCTTTCTTAAAAACAACTCTGTCCAGAAAATATGAAAAATCCCCACTTTTGAATTAAACGTATAGATTTATAAGACATATTTGAAATCCCATCTTTTAATTGAATATCACTATTCGCTTTTCACTTATAACCTTACCTAGTGCAAGGATACTCAGTGCTATCACAGTATCTCTTCCTGCCAGTATTCCACTCAGAATTCGGTGAAAAACATCCATTTCATTAACCATACTTATTAAGACAGATGCATATTTGGAATAGCATTCAGGATGTTGTGGAACACATCGATTAAATAATGGAAAGGATTTACTGAAAGGTTAAAAACAAAAATGTTAAAAAAGATTAATTACTGGATAAACAGTTTAAAATCCTCAGAGATTCATCCTGCCATTCAACACAGAGTGTGTTCTGTTATAAAGGGTAGTTTTATGTTCCATCTGCAAAATAAACTCCTAATAGTGTCATGCCTGTATCACCATACCAGAACACTCAAGACCAGCCTCGGGAAAAAAATTAACAGCTATCTCATTAACTACTATCACCATCAGCACATAGCTCCCATTCCCATTCTAGTCTGGCTTCACCTGCTTTGCTCCCATGTGTTTATGTAAAAACTAAGTTCATGCTAACATAGCTGTAAACCTATGTTGCTGTAGATAATTCTAGATCACCAACACATTGCATTGTTTTTATGATACTGAAAAATTCAAAAAGTCACACCAAAACAACGTTTGCAAGGTACAATTAATGGCACCAAATATTTATACAAAATTATTTGGCACTCCCAGCCAAGCTTCCTGCATACATTTATTGTCCCACTTCGGCAGTGCTGCACTACAACAGTCAAAGGCATAAATCCTACCTAAAAAGTACATGTTTTGCCACTAACAGTTAAAAACTTCTGTAACTAGTTTTACTTCTACTATGAAATACTAGTGTGCAAGATTAATAACTTTGCTGAGTTCCTTGACAAGCAGAAAAAGCCTAGAAAGTTGAAGAAATAAGTGACACATGCCATATTTTTTCATTAATTTACATGCTCTCCTTTGATCCACTGAATATAATGTTTTTTCGTATCTCCTGCTTTCTTCTGTTCACTTCGTTCTTCCATTTTCTCCTGTTCAGAGCAGATGACTTAGCTCTGCAAACACAGAGATTCCACTTCTCTGCTGTATTTTCATTACACAGTGGAACTTAAAATCATGGGTTTGAGAATTTTGACTCTCAAATGCCAGATTATAAAGACAGCAACATCCACAGATCTGTGCTTCAAGCCAGCTGGCTATAAAATTATTCTTACAGAAATTTCGGGGTTTAGGATAAGCACCAAGGCCCAGGATCATATCCTTGGCACTGAGGGAGAGAGCAAACGTCTGTGCAGGAGGTAAGTTGTTCCTCATATGGAGTGCTTTTCTCCTAATTTGGAGAGGGAAAACTCTCTAAAGGCTCGGGAAATGGAGGGAATGCAGTCCTTGTTTATTCTATGGGACAGGACACAGGCATGTTTACAGGCACATGAAAGAACTTGTAAGGATACACGGACAAAAATAAATAAACAAAGCAAAACCATCCTGACTGTGAGGCATCAAGCCAAATACAAAGTGTGAGGACGTAGCAATCCATAGGAAGCTGTTTTGAGTCAGGGGTGTTGTAAATACTCAGTAATTCTTACCTTGGTGGAACCGGCAGTGTGGGACACAGCTGAGCTGCCTTTGGATTGAGCGTGTAACTGGAAACATTCAGGTTGTAAACACAAAGAAAAGAACCTAGAAAAGGAAAAGAAATAAAAAAGTAATTTAAGGTTAGTAAAAATCTGAGCGAAAAACACATTAACAAGTAAGTTTTGTTTACACTTTTGGTTTGATTCTGTAGCAGGCCATAATCATCCCTGAGACTCCTGTGGGAACGCAAATAACAAATTAGGCAGCTGAGTAAATCTAAAGCAACCTCTGCAGAACACGTATCCAGAAACTTAACTTGTGCTGGGATCTAGGTGAAATATTAACAGGTACTCTGCTAATAATACTCTATTCCATTATACAGCACCTCTGGGAAAGAAAGGCTGGATACATCCAAGCCATTCAAAATGCAAGACTTCCCTCTGCCTTGACAAAAAAGCATGCAAGCTGTTTTAGCTGGAATTTGATACAATTATGTTTAGTTAGACTGAAAATATCTATATAATATCACAGGTGTTTACAGCTTTCTATATATACCAAATGATGTCAAACTACCCCAAAATGAAATTAAAACAAATATTGTCCATTTAAATCCCTGCCAAACAAAACATGAAAACAAAAAAAGAATGGAATACTGACCTCCAGTAAAAATAGCCACTAATATTCATATGGTCTGAAGCTTATACATACCCCATGAAATAAGGCTTAGGATACAGACTACTTTATTTACGTGTTGGACATGAAAAAACTGGAGCTGCCTCTTTTGCACGATAGTTACTTCTGACAGCATTTTCATCTTGAATACCAGAATCAAACAAAATTTCTAGGTATGTCCTGGTTTGGGCTGGGAACTGAGTGGCTGTATGGTACTTAGTTGCCAGCTCAGGCTAAACTACCACAAAATGGAATAGCAAATGTTGGGATCTGATGTCTAGGGGATAAAATCACTTGTGTTTCCCTGGAATTAATAATTCCATCATAATTTTAATTAAATTTAAAGGAACCAGTTGGACAAGTTTCTCAAACAGCATATGAGCTCTGGTTATTTACTGGCATCGCTACCAAACTGCACTCCTTCATTCTCAGCAGTTTTCTGCTACATAATCTCAGCACTGTGCAGTAATTAATCAACTACTTTCTAATTTGCATAAGAGAACGGTAACATTTCTAGAAACTATGGCTTTGAAATAAAGCAGAAACAAGACACTTTATTTTCTGCTGCCATGAACTGTTCAGGAAATTAATGGTAGGAGATGACTCCCTAGTGTAAGAAACAGAAGAATAACAAAGTGAAAGCTGCTCAACTGTTCTACAGATACACTAAGATATTCATATTCCCTGCAGCACACCATTATTCCTTGCAAAACTCTGGAGATCTTCCAACGAGTTGAGTTGCTCTTGTGGACAACTTGACACACACAAGGAAAGTGAACTGATTTTGAGGCTTTGTATTTCCAGGCTGCATGAATTCAGAAAGAACACATACCTAGAAAGGAAAAAAGATCCTCTTTTCAAAAAACAAGCTTTCTTAGCTTTTTGTAAGTATAAACTCTGAACCTTCATTCCATCTTTTTATGTGCTACTAAGCAAATGAAACTTTTTCCAAAGCAGTCAGTGGAATGTCTGGGAACTTCAACATGCAACTTCCTCAAGTACAAAGATTTGCCATATAGAATGTCTGCCTGTTTGGTTGAAGTCCCATTTAAGATCCTCTTTAAGGAGAAGCTTGCATAAAGCATAACAACGCAGCATATTTTCAAATTTTATCTTAACTTTTTCATCTCACTCACTCTTTAGCACCATACCCACCCTTTTGCCTTTCAATACAGCAACGTATAGATACGCAGATGTATATGACTGACAATCAGAAGATGTGTATTTTACTAAGTTCTCAAATGTTTGGTTTTTTTAGATATTATCTGATATACTTACTTTTTATTAGTCATGTCCAATCCAGAAAGATTTGCCCCTTCTACAGGAGTGTTCTTCCGACCACATATGTTCCCAAAGCTGTCATATCCAAGCACAAGTCTTTCTGCAGAACCAGCCACCACAGCATAGCCACCTATAAACATCTATTAAAATATTTTTTAATGTGAAAGCATGCTAAGATAGCTTTTCCTTCAATAAATTCAATAAATACTCCTTTTGAAGTCATACATTTTTGTCTCATGATTGCAAACAGCTAAATCTAAAATTCACCCCTCTGCACAAGGCCAGAGCAAGTCATATGGACAAGTTTAGCCCTATTGCTTCCTTAGAGCTTTCCTTCATCTGCTTTTGAAAGAATATAAATTAAGCAGAACAACACAGGAGAAGAAAGATAGATGCCCTGATTAAAATAAGAGGAAAACATTAGTAAGGTGCTAAACACTGTCCCTAGTGAAGTTCATGTGTGTCACTAGGCAAGATCACTCAAATGGTGATTTTTCCTGTGCTCACTGCATTTTACAGGGTGACCTTCAAGACACACTTGGGCAAAATCTGCTGCCATAATGAGCCCTTGAGGCTGCTAGTGAATTTAATCAGAGGTATTTTTAAACACAAGGCATAATTAAAATGCAGATTACCTGAAATTTCAGGAAGGGGCACTCTTTAACACATGGGAAAAACCTGGAGAGAGCCACAGTGCACACTTAGGTGACACTGCCCTGACCTTTTAGTTGCTCTGCTGTCAGATCAAAGTTCCAGCAGATCATCTCCCTGTAAACCCCAGGGGCATCTAAGTACCTCTGCTGGCCAAGTAGCAGCAATCCTTAGTCAAAATAAAACACCTTGTCTAGGAATGCAGATTAAACCCTCCTGTACCCCGTGAGGGCCAAAACAACCCTTTGAAAGAACCTTTGCAAGTGCCAAGAAGCAGCAATTCTTCTGTGAAACTGGTGAAGTCCTGAGGGCTACTTTACCCGAAGGCTTATTAACAGCACTCCAGCTACTGAAGAACTCAGTGATCCAATCTTCTCTTCTGTCCCATGGGGTGCAAGGCACATTTCACACACACCAAGGACAACCACTAAGCTCTGTGGCTATGTGCCAACTGCTGGCAGCAGCAAGACTCCTCAGGCCCACATTAACCACTACTACTTTGAATGGATATGCTTGAATATTGGCTGTGCTGCAGACAGATTGCTCATATCAGAAAACATAACTGCTTTCTAACTTAAGGTTTAGAGCCTTTATTTGCTTTTCTGCTTTAAATACTTGTGACTGAAGATCGGATCTGGGTAAAAAGTGAGTCTCATACAGAAACATGTGCTTCTTTAGTCCTCAGGGCAGTCTCATTTTTGCTTATAGTAGACTCTTATTTTGCAGTCTGAACTAGTCCAGTAATTTTTTTAAATTATGACTGCATATTAACGCTGTCTCAATATGGACATCTTTATAGAGACTCCACAATTCAAGCCGACATACTACGTGTGGATGTGATTTGTTACAATAACAAAATATTTCCAGATCCAGTTTGTTTACATAAAAAGTGTTTGTCAATAATGAAAGTGTTCTCAGAGGGAAAACAAGAAATGAGCTGGCATGGTAACTCAACTGAAACAGGCTTTCAGAAAAATTCTGGTATTCCTTCTAAAGATGGGTGTTACAGGTCCACTGTGTAAGTGATTTTTTTTTTAAAGTGCAGAATGCTGGATACATGCCATAAATACTGTTAAGTAACAGCATAATAGCTGCAGGGGTGTATCTATACATGGTCATGATACCCATTTCCACAGAGCAATTAATGTGGTTTCAATTTGTTCACTATGTGAGCAAATTACTGTCATTACATTTTCTTAAATATTTTAAAAATAAGATCAAACACAAGCAAATGAATACATGTATGCAATAAGCTACTTCACAGAAACTGAGCAATAAAAACAGTGAGAGAAACTAAACAAAAATCCTAAATCCTTACCACTTAACAGGTTTCATTTGTGACATTCGCTCCACTGATCAAAGCATGATCAAAGCATTAGACAGCAGGTAAAAAACCCTATCCTGCTCACAAAGTTAGTTCACCATCCATCTACGCAGCATTCAAAATGGGTAGGTAATATTTGGCATTCGCTTCCATTAAAAAAGTTACTATTAAGGGAATTTAAAAGTGTATTTACAAGAATCCTGAGTAAACTCAGCCATATCATAAAAAACCCCACTCACACTTGAGAAAGACAGAGCCTGTTCCCAAAAGCTTGCATGCTGTTCTAAGCAGGGGACAGACAGTGACTTAATGTAGCATCAGACGGACACATGTTGCAAGATATCAAGGCTACAACGATGAGTAGAATAAAGAGTCCAGTCAGAGCCTGCACTGATTTACAGAAAAGTGAATTCTAAATAACCCAGCCCTTTGTATACAAGGTATCTAAAGCATATGGGTAGAACTTAGAAGTGTGACAGACACCACAATAAAGCACTGCACCACCACAAAGCTAAAATCTGTCCCTGGGTAATACTGGGACCCATGCTCGTGACAATTTCTGTTTAGATTTAGTATAACACTATGCAGAACCCCATTAACTTCGGATCTGATTTTTTCTTCCAGGGAAAAAGCCAACCAAACAAGCGTGCTTACCAAGCCAGCCCAGAAAAGACAGAAGAGGAGCAGCCAGAAAGTGTCTGTGCACTTTCTGTAAATGACTCTGGGTCTCCATTCCTGTCGTTCAGAAACACTATCTCCAGAGTCCTAAAATGAAAAAAAAGTTCAAGAAAACAACAAACACACTTCCTGTGAAATTAACCCAAGTTCCAAACGGCGGCGCTTTCAGCAAGCGCGTAACTCGGCACTCTCAATGCCGAGCACCTGGCAGCTCTGTGCCGTAGCGAGGTGCGCTGCCCCCCGCCCGCTCCGCTGTCCGCCCGCCCCCGCCGGTGTCCGGGGCACGCTCCGGCCCGGGGCT
>VZRL01004258.1:109746-164744 GCA_013397895.1 Origma solitaria | reverse complement strand
CGGCGCGGTTCGGGGCCCCCGACGCTCTCGGGGGTCCTGGCGGGGCCGCCGGCAGCTCCTCCACAGCCGCAGGTTTACACAGGGCCCCCGGCCGGGGTGGGAGGTTTATATTTCACTCTTCATTACTTTATTTCTAGGAATAACTGAAGATATGTTACTACCAGCTCAAAAGGAGGCTGTTCCGTCCTGTAAAGCCCACTGGCTGCATTATCAATACATCGATCCTTTTCAGCTTCTATTTGGTTGTTGTTTGTACAGTTGTATCACACTGACATGCTATGTTAGGCTATACATACCTCTTGTCGATGTCCATATGAATTTTGCATGCACAGGAATAACATGCAATAACAGGAATAACACTGAATTGGGTCAATCCTTGTAACTCAGGTGACCAAGGAATGCAGGAACTATTAGCCGCTTTTAATAACAAGTTTTCTCTGTGCTGTCCCTGTTGCCTTTTTATCTCTGTGTTCACTAAATTCAGCTCAATAATCTAGAGAAAATTACAAATTGAAAGGATATTAAAGCTATGGTTTTGTCCTCTTCCTGACAGTCAGTGGAACAAATCAGTGTCCTCTTTAACAAGTAACACAACATCTGCAACTGCAATAAAATTGAATCAAATGGAAGCTGTTCTACAAAACTGTGTAAGAATTGGTCCATGTTGTGTAGGAGACAGAGCACTAGGCTGGTCTTGTCTAGAAAAAAAAAAGCAAAACAAAGCCAACATATTCCAGTTCTCCAGAGAAAATGCAGTATGAAACCTCGGTGACAAACTAGCATAAATGAAAGTAAATAGGTAATACCAAAAAATGGGATTTTTTAAAAAAAGGAATGAATCTCTGCCTCAGAGCACTTCAGAGTCCTTCCAAGCTGACTGGAAATAACTACATTTTTCCAAAAGGTTAATTCATACAATGTTACTGAAATTAACATTTTTTCTGATTTAACAGAACTCAGTACAATTCTGATTTAAACTTACACACCCACACTCCCAAGAAGTGATTCTGAGAAAACACAGCAGGAAAGATTTCTAAAAATTCTATGTCTTACAAAAGATTTATTAAACCATTTAGTTTCCAGCCATCTCATAGTTCTTGTTTTTATCAGCATTCTACCTTTTAACGCTCATTATCCATCAATTTGTTGGGTGATTTCATAATTTAGGTGAAAATTAGAATAAAGAAAGGTAGTTTTGTGCTTACAAAGCCTAAAGACAGAAAATAGCTTTTTCTTCACTTTGTGCTGTTGCACTTTAAAAATACGTGGAAAAAGCCATTTTCCCTTGAAATACAGATATGAAATTTCACATGAAGCTTAACCTTTTGTTATAAGAGAAATTCTACTTTTTTATCAAGAAAAACGACCAAAATTATTAATAACCTTTAACCTAGATACAAAGAGTATTCTGAGACAGAATCATTATCTGATTAAGAAAGATCATCTTAAAGAACAATGCCAGTGATGAAGGCCTATATTAGAATCTGATGACTTGCTGTCATCACATGCTAATATTTTGCTGTTGATCTGCACTTTTTGAGTGATCCTCCTTAAGTTTTGTGTTACATTCTTACTGTGAATAAAGGAGAACAGCAAGGGGAACAAATATTTTTTATTAAACTCTAGAATTGAAGCAACTGAAGTTCATGTAAAAACACTGGAATCAGCAGTAGAGGCCTGCTTTCACTGAGCAATATTAATAATAATTCTTGTATTTATTCAGCTAGCCTAGGAAAAATTATCCTAGAAATGCTAGAAAATAACTCATTATTAGAATAGGATTTTAAAAAAGAAGTAAATTAAATATTTTAATTGTAATGAGTTTTTCTTCGTGAATTTCAAACATGATCAAATAAAACATTTATTCTACTCAGTAGCAGCTGAGTACTTTTATCATGGGTCACTAGGTGGGGCTCGGCTCCCAGTTTCGAGCTCCAGCTCAGCATTTGAGATGGGCACACAGAGCCTCACACCATGGTGAGCCAGAATTCACAAATTAGGGCCCTCATGCTACAGTTGAAGAAAATACCAGGAAACAAGGCTCAGATCGGATGATGGATTTAAGCATGCACATCCAAAATGTAATACCAAAAACTCTTGCTTGTTATTTGGTCGATCATGCCCATAATCGCCCAAAAAGATCAAATTTGAATTTTCTGTCTTATTACTTTCACAGAATAGAGCCTGGTTCTGCAGCCGAGTCATTCAAGCACTCAGTGAGGAGCATGGAGTTTTAAAAGTGACATTTTGTAGTGTTGAAATAGAAATGGGATGAAAATGAATTCTGGAAAAAGAATATTGGATTACAGAACTGGTCCTTTTATGTGTGCACTAATGACTTGGCCAGAGAGGTGTCCACTGGCTTTTTCTCTCTCTGGCGAGAAGCCCATGTTGGAGCCTTTAGTCTCAGACCCCCCATCTACACAAGGTGTTGACTTTATAATATGCTTCATTTCAATCTTGTATCCAACTACAGCCACTTCCATGGGAGTTCAGTATGATGAGGATCCATGTTCACTCATAAATCCTCACTGATCTCTCAAGTATGTAATGAAAATATTTACAGTCTTGGAGTATGCAGGAACTAACAGTGATTTACTTGTGTGTTAAAACATTAACCATTCAACCTGCTTGGTATGTTGCAGTGAGGGAACCACCACAAGGGAGATTCACATTTACACTTTCAACACAACACTACTTTTGTTTTAAAGGATATTTTACATGTTAAGCATCTTCAAGCATGTTTATCAGCATAAGCAACAGAAATGAGCAGCAGTGTAACCTCATGGGTATTTTTCAACTCTTTTGTTTTTCACAAAGTCACAGAGAATATACAGAAGAAAATCAAACATGAAATCAAGCTTCCTGACTCCAAGCCTCTGCTTTAATTACAAAGTTCTTATTGTTTCTTATGAGTGTAGTGTTTATTCACTGAGAATGAATCCTGGTGCTGCTTGCACTTAGGGCTCAACTTTCTTACCAAGAAACTTACCTGGTTAAAACTGGAGGAGGAATGTGGATTGGGAGAGGAAGGTACTGAAAGAAAACACGACACTTCCTTGCTAGACTGGTTAAGTGAGCTGACTATCCCTATCTGTATCCTCTTCTGGGTCAGACAAGAAACAGAGATCAATTACTTTAATAACAGGACACAGCAACTGAGAAACTCAACTTAAAAGCAAACATTTTTTGCCTAATTACAGAAGGTGCAGCTGAGCATAATTTCCGTCACTCTCAAATGATCTTGCTTATGTACAACAGCTTAGCAGGCAGGCACTGCTCTCTGTATGTAGCTATGCTGCTTGGAATATCCTGAACTGCAACACCCAGAAACTGAACGTAATGCCACCTATTCCATTCAAGCTACCAGTCAGGTTTGCATTCTAAGACCTGGTGTTTATGACCTCATCTCACTTGAACCATTCACTCTGAAATTTCTTATGGCAGGGGCTGAAGGTTTTTGGAAAATAGTAGCACAAATTATTCAGTCATTTTAAAGAATGTAATTAAAGAAGCAGAAAATATGCTATCTCTTCTTGGACAGTAGTAAAGAAATTCTTACACATTATTTGGAGTAGAGATTTTTAACCAAAAAGGAGAAAGACATGCTTTCTGCTTTTTCTTATATCTGAAAAACTTCATCCATATTTACCCAAACCACTCTGATAAAACACAGGGTATGCTCAGTCAACTTGCTGAGCTTCATAGTAAAGAATCTGTAGACTGTGCCCGCATGGCGTACCTTGAGCCTGACTGAGACAGTCTGGACAACTCTGAAATGTGCTTCTGACCTGCCACGTACTTTCACTGTTTTGCCTTCACATCAGTGATTTTCCTGATGGAGAGCAGGCACAATTGACAAACAATGGTCTTGAGACGAATCTAAGGGAAAGGAGAAATGGCTATTGCTGTTAAACAGATTCCTGGAGTTGATAAGGAATACCTTAGTTAATAAGGAAAGCAGGACCAAGCAGCTCTCTGAGAAGGATTAGGGACTCATGAAAGTCAGTATCATGAAGGCATTTAACCTAACGCTGTAGACAGTGGGCCATTATGCCTCTGTTGAGCCACAGTAACAGACTGAAAGCCAAGACTGGCTCAGCAAAGACACTAGAAACAGAATCCTTGAAGTAAAATGGAAGCCTAGGATAGCAGGGAAATGGCAGCCAGAGAGATGAGGTGGAGGGAGGACTGGCATGCAAGGGGCAGCATGGAGGATTCAAGACAAGGGTGGGGCTGGATGTTAATGAGACCGAGAGCCGGGAGGAAATGGCTTAAAAAGGGAGGTGAAGATTGAACAAAGTAGGAACCTGAGAGCTAAGGGAGGTTAGAATTAGCATAGGGAAGCATAAAACTTGCCAGGGAAGAAGAGGGTAGATCAGAGAAGCATGAAAGCTGCGTGGGGATTAAACAAGCCATATCACAAGTCCTGTAGGTACATAAAAGAATAAGACTGGGGTGAGTGATCAAAAGAATCAGGGTCTGCTGCCACTCCCTTTCACTAGCAGAGTATCACCTTTCCTCTGCTGTCAGTAAATATGCTCAATGTTGACCTAAGAGTGCCCTGACAGACTCAGGCCTGGCTAGCAACCTAAAGCATCCTGCCAGGTTTCTGATCAGCCTGCTAGTGCTGTCACTGCTCCACTGGATCCACGGGCAGACATCTGCCCTATGCATCTAAAGAATCCAATCCTTCTGATGACTTGAGCTATTTTCTTTATGATGCTCCATGTTAGCTTTTCTACTTGCGCATCTAGAAAACCTCACCTGATAGTATATTTACAGCTGGACTGTTTAAATACTCAGTTATATGATGAATGAAAATGCACAGAAGATAAAATAAGCAATATTTTTTCCTAGTAATCTGATGGTTTTTGAGATGCTTGACTTCTCAGCTTTCTTCATTTGAATTTAACAAATTAATAACCAAATGAATTAACCAAATTCTTCTGGATCTCTCCAATGCATTGAGAAGCTATATTTTTATTTCAGGATAATGATTATTGAGTAGATTATCCAAGGGTCTAGAAGAATGAAGCGTGCATGTCTTACTGCCCCTGTAGTTTTTGATTACCGCTGCAAGCCACCATCCCTCCTGTGATTTACCAAACATATGAATCATTCGAGGAAGGAGTATAATACCACAAAGTTAATTTGTTCAACTTTCCACACAAGCATGCAGAGGTCTGCACAAAGAGCCCTTTCATTCCCGTCAATACACAAGCTAGAGCACAGCCTGACCCTAGGAAAGTGTTTGCTGAGCTGAACTTGATAATAAACTTTAGTGGTGACTCATTTCAGGGTTTTAGAATAGAGCAAGAGGGTCAATGTTTCAGGATCACATGGTACATTACATACCAAGCCAGACAAGACCAGAGCTGTACCTTTGTGGGAAATCAGAATTAAAATGCACTCAGGGTTCTGACCGGTAAATGACGTGGGTATCATAAGATGAAAGAGCTTGAACTGGAAATACTTCTGCGCTTCAGGACTGTTCATGTCCCTCTCTGGTCCGAAGAGCAGACATGCCAGTACATCTGACTGTCTCAATACAGACAAGAGACAAATAACATTGCTCTTCACAACATCACCTCAAAAAGCCAGGGAAGGGAACTGCTTGAGTTTCAGAGAAATTGAAACGTGAAGGCTGTGGATTTGTAAGGCTGGGGAACGATGGCTTGTTCTGTAAATTATGTAAATAGAAAGAAGGATGGAAGACATTTTTGAGAGCAGTAAAGAGAACAGAATAAGTTAGGATAAACCTGAATCAAACAGGGCTGCAAAAGGCATCATGCTGGACTACATGGAGTCTGTAGAAATATCTGTGACCTACAGTCAGGTCTAATTCTGGATGAAAACAATGAGACGTTTTCATTAGTTGGGTGGAGACCAGGGCAGCGTGGTTTTTATCAACACCAAGATAAGCAGCAGAATCTTTACCAGGACTAGAAGGAAGCCTTTTCTGCCAGCACGAGATGCTTCATTGATAGTTTAGCTCTTGTAAGGCAATATACATTAATGGAATCAACTACTGATTGTTTGCCAGCAAAAAAATAATTGCGTTGAATCCAGAGAGACAGCTTGTACTTCAGGCCTGACATTGCGCCTTTTCAAAGTGCCACAACCGACGAGGAACAGCTGTCCCCTGTATTTCCCACTGGATGTCACTCTCGGGCAGTTCTGTCAGCCTGGGCTTTGCCACAAAGGTGCATTGTGAGCTCCAGATGGCAAACTCAGGTAGGGCACATCACTTTGTTACAGTGTCTTCTAAGAGGCTTAAGTACAATTTTGTTGTTGCTTTTAGTTTTGGACTTTGTGAGCATTGCTTTTCACTGGTTCCTCCAGTGGAAACTTCAGCCTAATTTTATTGATAAATTGTGTCCAGATGTTTATTGTATGGACATATAAAAGCATGTACAGTTCTCTCTCTATTAATTAGTTGTCTTTTTAAACAAAGCCTATTAATGTCTAGTGAGGCTTAGACAGCAGCATATATTATTCTGCTTTTTCTTCCTAAAAATAAGACAGGTTTTATATAGAGAAGGAATTAGACCATCTAATTTATTCGAATGTAATGTTTCCAACAACAGCACAGGCAGCCAGCAGAGAATCAACTCAAGTTAGTAGTCCACTTGTAGATTTTGTTGTATTCACTGTACAGTGTGGCCTATTACTGCAATTACTATACCTGAGAATAATCATTATTTTAGTCAGGAATTCCAGGGAAAGGGTCTTCGTGGACAATATGTTTCTGTATAAATTTTATACAACTGGACAGGATCCAAAGTTCCACTGCAATTCACATTAAAAAGACTTAAAGATACGACATCTTTATTGCCTGAAAAGGGAATACTGAACACCCTGCTTTGCTCAGCCTGTTAAGCGCAGATGGAAAGTTGACTACCTATTTGTTTAGCACCAATAGATTCCCTTGCCAAAGAATCACCAATCTGCTCTCCAAACACCAATGTTTGAGTGGCATGTTTATAAAATCTGTATATGGCCAGTCATGTTGAGTCATGTTGAGGCCCACGGATGTCTGTAATTTATCTGACCTACTCTTTATGCTACCTTTGGTTTACCTTCATTTTTTTGCACAGACGTCTCATAAATTACCTGTTCAACTTATGTTTCATCTTAATTAGTCATGAGAAAAAAATCAACAGTGAGTGGAATGCAGTCATGGAACCAGCAGTCACTGGTGGTGTTACAGAATATGAGATGGCATGACTTATGTAAACAGTTTATTCATCTTCATTGAAGTTATATTGAATCAGCACTCTCTCAGATGAGTTGCTCTAACTCATAGAACTTCTGCAGTCATTATTATAACCACAGCTGTTTATAGGGTAAGAGTGCAATAGCTGAAAAATTTGCTAAGAACGATGGTCCAGTTCTGCATAACCTACTTAAATGTGAAATGGCTAGAGAAATAATTCCTACTTTATCAAGAACTCATGGAATCTAACATTATAAACAACTGTTTCAGGGAGAAGAATCCTGAAGTCTAAAGCCATTTCCACGATATTTAAACTTTCCCCATTATCCAAAAAGATATAAAGTATCATTACATGTTATATATCAAACGTTCTTATAAAATTTTATCCTGCACACATGCATGAAGTTCAGCTTGGCAGAGCAGCTGGATTCTGAAATCAGAAGCACAGAGCTCCCTGTCATTGGCCAACCCTACTCTGCTTTCATCCATTTGCCTGCTGGTACTTACAGAACCAATATATAGTTTCATACAATATGTAATTATTTTGTGTCAATGTTTCCATCAATCATTTAAAGTGAAAGAAGAGTTTTCCTATAATAGAAGTAAGATCAATATTAACTAATTTTGTCGTATCATCACTAAAGTTAGCTTTCTTCCATTACTAACATTAAAGAACTGCAATCTTCTGAGACTTCTTTCCAAGTAACAATCCTGCTGCTACAATAACAACTCATCATTCTGTTCATAATGCTTGTTATAAGCAATCTTTTTGTGTAAAATGTTTTTGTGGTGTTAGGTAAAATGAGATACAGTCTTACATTGAAACCTATGTAAAGGAAAACGTACATAAATGTCTAGATATTGTTGCAGTTTTGATTTATTTTGATTTTTGTACATAAATGAAGGACTGTTACCCATCTGTTGTGATTAAACTATAGAACAACAGCATTCCTAGTCTGTCACATTATGGGTAAAGTTATGGGATAGCTACTGTACTTTGATAACATTCCTGCAGTAAAAAAGATTTAGCATCCTGCTAGCTGCTTCCAATGAGCTACATTTGTCCTAATAACTGTGTATTATTACGGTGGAGAAAACTATGTGGCAATGTATGATACAAAAATACTCCATGGAAGGTAAAAATATCTTCTTTGAGCGGCTATTTGAGGAAACAACATTTTGCAGCAATCCTTGAGTGTTTAATAATGGAAAGACACTGGAAAAAGATGCTGACCCTCTTTCTAGTGACTAAAATTTGGAGTTGTAAAACTGACATGAGCAATGGCAGTATAACAATTTCCTGTCCACGTAACATGTTTGCACAACATAATGTTGCTGATAACACTAACTAGGGAAGTGTAAAACCCAAAAGACGTGGATGTATCTGGGAATTCCCATGATCCTTCCTGTGTACCAGTAAAAGAATAAGACAAAACAAACATCTATGGGCTAATAATGCAAACTCTTATTCATAGAGTTTGCTGCTTTTCTCCTTGTTGACCTGTGAACTTTACGCTTCAGTTTCCCTGTTTAAAGTCAATTCATGCAGCTAGTAGTAATCCAGCTGTCTGTCAACACTTGGCTCAGCAAATAAGTAACATGTCATATAAAAAAACTATTTAGGAATTGATTGTTTTGGGTATGTAACTGTCCTAGGAGAGTTAGAGGCAAAAGGTGATTCTGGTCTGTTTGTGGCTTCTCTTTGAACCCATAGAAACTCGTGGGTCACAGTGGTCTGGCTGGTATGGCTCAGAATGGGGTATTTGAAAGCACACCAGGACACACTAGAAACTTGCATTCACAGTGACCCCCATATGATTACTCATTTGTAGTAATTTGTTTGTTCACTCTTGCTGGTAAAATTTGCATAAAATTTGACTTTATAGGTATATGTCCTTTAGATAGATTTTCCCTTCTTCTGTGCCTCACTTTCTGCTGTCCAGTGAGTATTTTCAGCCCTCCATGCCTCAGTCCTGCCTCTTGCTTGGTAAACTGGCAGCAGCTCTGTTCATCCTCTCCTAAAGCACCCTCCAATCTATATAAAAGCCTACTTGCTGTGCCACAAATGGCTTTGTTTATTGTGTTAATCTGATTGTGGTCTGCTGTGCACCATAGTCAGTGTAAGGAGAAAAATAGGTATGTTGCATATAAGTTATAACTTTGATACTACTCGTGTAACAAGACTGTTGAAATTTTAAAACTAGTAGCCAGTGTACACCAGTTTTCCTATTTCCACCTAGCTTATTAAAAAAATTTCAAGCATTCCATTTTTTTACTAGGGCACTAGTCACCAAAACCAAAGTATTTTTATTTTTGATAATGTAATCTCAATAAAAACATTCAACTGTGATATGTTTCCCTTGGGAACCAGCTATCTGCAAAGAAGTTTCAACAT
Source organism: Origma solitaria (assembly GCA_013397895.1). Taxonomy (NCBI): domain Eukaryota; kingdom Metazoa; phylum Chordata; class Aves; order Passeriformes; family Acanthizidae; genus Origma; species Origma solitaria. The sequence goes on along the minus strand of VZRL01004258.1, from coordinate 155,130 downwards.
CCACATCATCAGGAGTCATAGCTGGAGCCAGATTTCCTTGAATTATTTTGAAAATCATTAACAAATGTGTCAGTTTTTAATACCATCCTTCTACAGAATAATGCAATTTTCCTTCTCACTAGGTCCCAGAGAAGTATATATTCAATGTGTACCTGATACTTTAAAAAGAGCAAAAGGCATAACCCACAGAATTTTAGCTTGTGTGGTCTGCATTACTTATCACTGCTCTTCTAAGAGGGTTACTAAACAAATACTGGGGACCAAAATAAATAGTGTTTCAGCCATCGTATAACAATGCATGCCATGGATGTAGCCTGTTAAATGGCGTCTGATCAGATCTGTTGGAAGTAGTTGTAAGTTTTTTTATCCATATTAACAAGCTATACTCCATGCTTCAGTTTGTGTTGCTGTGGAATGCCCTAAAACCTTTGTTTAAAACTGGAAGTGTAAAGACACTTAATTTGCAAACATGGTACACTGCCAGTGTGGACAAGGTATTGTGCTCCTTTATTCTAAAAACTCTTCTGCTAATATGTTTGTAAATCAAGCCACCAGTTACGTCTTTCATGTTGCAACTTGCATTTCAGGCTTTTCCATGAGACCCAATGCTGGTACTTTAGTATTCTACAACACTTCCGATTTTTGGAAGTATCTGTAATTTTGGTAACTGGAAGGAAGTTCTTCATTGCTCATACTCATGTTTGTTGCAACTGTTTATAATTTAGAAATCCTCATGTGTAAATCTCACTTCCTGCCTACTAGTGATCAGTGAAGTAGCTTTTTTATAGTGGCTAAAGATGGTTATTTTTCACGCAGCTGTCCATTCTTTAGATTCCATCTCCATATATCGTGTGGCAAACACTGCAAGGTGTAGTACAGAAAATTTGGTGAGATAGAGAAAACAAAACATGTCTCAAAAGTTCTATGGTCAGAAGCAAAAGCTTCTGCAACAGAAAAGTGAAGGAGGGAGAGAGAGGAGAGATGTACCTCAGGGCAATGACATTAAATGCTTGAGTCATCAGGGAGAAAACAGACATTAGGAGTGTAGATGGCAAATTTTCTCAGACAACCTCTTGTGATTTTTTCTTTGTTCTTTCTTACATGTAAGAATGAATATTATAGCCAGAAGACTGAGATATTCACTGTCTTACAGCAGTTACCATGTATACATTTTCTTCCTAAAATGAAACTAATTGAATAATTATACCTGTGACTAATTCAGCTGTTTCTTCTGTTTATGAAATGATGCTGACTAATATTTTTATGTTGTCTTTTTCAACTAATACATTTTTAAAAACTTTTTTTCTCTTCATTGATGACCAGGTCTAAACCCAACTTGTCTTTTCAGCTGTGACATAGCTCATCAAAAGTATATGTTACTGTTATTTTCCAGTTAAGAGACTGAAAACAAATACTGAATGGACAGTTTTGTAACAGACATTGCACAGTGATAAACAGAAATGCTCAAGTGTTCTTGTATGTAAAATGGATGAAAAAAAAAAAAAGATTAATTTCTATAATCAGCTTGCTGTTAATAAAAAGCACAGGCATCACTTGCCCTGTGGTTTTGTAAACCTGATTGCGCGAGCAGCACAAATCAGCTTGTAATTGTCAATATAATGCATACAGCTAGTAACGCTGAGGAAATAATTGCCTGAATTGTCTGTGTTTAAAAAGTAATGACAAAATAGCATCAGAGCCTGTCAAATAAAATTACATTTATAATTAAAAACTATAGTTGAATAACAGTTTAAAACTATATTAAACCTAATATCTGATGCCTCATTTATTTTGACTCAGGCCTACCCACTCGCCAGCAGCTTTTCCAGGGGTATATAGGCCTGTTTACAAGTGTCCTGGGACCATACATTTAACCTGAAAATAATGGCACTGTGAGGTTACAGGTGACCAGACATTTATTGTTACAGGGCATTCCTGAAAGCAAACATGAAAACCAGTTGATTACCACTTGGCTACATGGCCACATGTACCTTATATAATTCTCTAAAATGAAATGCAAATTGTTAGGTCACAATGGTGTGAACCTTCAGCATGAATGTGAACAGCTGAAAGGGCAGTAAGGATGGGTGGATACATAAGCAGACAATGGACAGATGAGCAGACAATGTAAAACTATCCCTCTATACTTTGATTCATGGAAATGAGTGGCCCAGGCACAATGAGAGATGGGCAGAGTCAATACTTGGTTTCATTCTTCTGAAAGGGAGGACAGAAAATAGAATATGCAACACATTCTTTTTTTTGTCTCTAATATTACCACATATTTGTCTCTAATATGACTACTAAAATAACTACTCCTTTTCAGGTTTATTTAATCTTTTTTTAGCCTGTTACACCACTGTTGAAAAAGAGAAAACAAATGAAAAGTAGATAAAGTAAAAATGAGTGATAGAGACTGACTCACTTTGATTCACAGCCCCATCAAGTGGGGCTCACACAGTTCGGGTGGTCTAAATTGGAGCAGCCCTGTAGTTACAGCCTATTGGACAGACAGAAAATGTCTCTGGAACTGCCAGGAACTTTTACTGGAATTTTTACAAGAGTAACAATTGACTGAAGCCAGTTGTAATAAGAGAGGAAGTGGACAAATATACTTAGGAAAGTATTAAAAATAAACCTGTGTACATGCCTATACTTCCAGTTGAACTCTAGGGAGGCACTAATCAGGCTGTTACTGAGAGGCACCACTGCAGGTCAGCAAGACAACAGAAGGCAATACGCAAAATTACTGCAAAAATATTATTCCTCTGTATAACTGACACACGCACAGCAGTGCATGCAGTTAGCAGAGTTGTGTCAGTGCCTCACAGCAGACACAGACTGCCCACAGGCTCCTACAGGCTCAAAAGTCATGCCATGTCTGTATTCTCTGTATTTTTCATTAATATCTGCAGAACAGTTAAGCTGTAATACTGTAAAGTGTTAAATAACACTGTGCTTACCCAAACAATTAGAACTTGTTTATCTTCCCTTGAAATACCAAACAGTAGTGGGTGACATAATGGCTTTTCCACAGTCAAGTAGCCACCCTACCAGAAAAGGCAGCCAACACCAATCTAGACTAAACAGTATGTTCATCAGTGCGGTGATGGGGCGCAGTACAGGACTAATGTTTGCCCTGCTGCAAGGGTCCTTATGAGACAGAGAAGGGGCCCCCAGAATATATCCCAGGACCTGACTGCCTCTCTGAAAGGGAACAGAAAGATTCATCATGCTTCAGCTTCTCCAAGCCATTGTGCTTTGAAAACATAGCATCTGGTCCAAAATCTAGTTACCTTGGGTAATCTAACTGAGCATACATTTCACAAACTGTATAAAATGTATTTGCTGTGCTAATTGTTCTGCTCTAAGGTTTTAAGGGTATGAAAAACGTGAACAGTTAAATCTGGATCAGTGTTGACCAAGGTGATCTGATAAAGGTTTTGGCACGTTTGCAGGATATCTATCTGGTAGTGAAAATGTTGTTCTGTCATTATCCTGTGGATTATTTGTGGTCCCTAGAATTAGCCTACTAATCTTTTTCTTTCCCATTCTACTGTTTGCTGTTACAGTGCTATTCCATTCCCAGAATAGTCAGTAATCATCCTACTCCCTCTGTCAGTTAGTTGTTGACTGGTCTAGAGAACGTTGTAAAAAGGTCTGAAGTCAATGGGTCTGCAAGTCTGTAAACAATGCAGGAAGGAGCTATGCAGTATCTTCACATTACAAAATATTTACTTAACAATCCTCTCTAAAGTGTATACTTTAGGAAACAACTGTTCCAAACAGTCTTCCCTGATCATGGCTTAAAATTAAAACAAAGTGAAACCATAAAAGTGGAAACAAGAGATGTCATTACCTCTCCTTCTTTTATACTGTACAGAGTCCAGCCTTGTTCAATTTAATGCAAGCGTTTGTTTCTCTGGGAAGATCATGACTGCCAAAAATAACAACTTGCTGAATGATTATTCCCAGTAAATACAAAATGTTTCTATCACATTATGTATGGAGCCCTGGAAGTCATAACAATATTGAGTCATTAACTTGACTAACATAACCAGACATAGAAGATGTCTCAGATGGGGAAGGTGGTGCTAACATAAGATGTGCTCTCTTCTCAGGCATTCACTAAGGATGATCACAACCATTATCTGCTTTGCTGAACACAGTATGAGAAGAGAGGCTTGAGGAACCATATGCAAGTAATGCTGGCTTCTAAGAAATATAAATAATGCTGGCTTCTGAGAAGTTGTATTTATCCTGCAAAGACAAAAATGTCTTTCCAAACTAATAAGACACATTTATTAACAGTCCTGATGGCACTCAGTTCAGGGCAGATGTTGCAGAATATACAATGCCAGATTCATCCCTGGCATCAGAGCCAGTGCTGGTTTTTGCAGGATGCAACTGATTAAACTTGAAAAGGATGATGCCCTTTGACATCTTTGTGTGCTGCATTTTAAGAAGTTTTTTACTAGAAATGTTTTAATAGACAGTGCAGAGAATGGGGACATGAAAACTCCTCAAACTCCATCTCCCTGAAGACACTGAAGGAAATACTATTTCATTCTGAATGAATTTGAAGTGTAAGCAAATGGATATTAATGTTTTAGAATAATGACTATTTCTATGTTTTGGTGGGGGTTTTTTTCTGATTATGTTAGAATGCAGTATTTTGGCATTCTGGTTCTTATTTTTTTCAGAACTCTACGAAAATGTCAATATTTCACTTGTGATGAAAATACATTTCAGTGATGATGTTCTCCATTCTGAGTCTTGAATTACTGGGTGAGTCGACAAGGATCTACACTGTTTTAATAAATCTGCAGCCAAAGTATTTTGAGAGTTAAACATTCATTAAGTGCTTCTGTCAATACAAAAATGTTCTCAATGCACAAATGAAACACTCTAAGAAAAACTGAAATTTTCACTTCAGGTATGTTTTTTTTTTTTAAAATAAAAAGATATTATTTACTCTCTCAAAGTCTGTGTAGTCTGAAACTTAACTGAAACTCTCCTCTGCCAGCTGACCCTCAGAGTTTGACGGAGATGTGGATTTGCATTTGAGTTTTGACTCTAAGTGTAGCTATTTATTAAAATGGATCCAGACACCACTGGAACTGCATTTCAGACTCCAATAATTGATTCGACAATCCTCAACAGTGATTTAAAGTAACCTAGGGACATGTCAAAACAAGACAAGAAGACAAAGTATTTTTTTTTCTGATATATGTCAGAGTCAGAGATCCCATCACCAGAAATAAAGACAGTTTTGTTTTCTTCTGATGATCAAAAATGTATGTGCTTAGATAGTATACAAGAACTCTCTTGGTTATCATGTCATATGTGAAACTAAGAAGGAGTTAATTCTTCACACTTTCATTTACTTAAGCAGACAGGAAAGAAAAGGATAGAAAATTAGGAAAAATATGTAAAATTTACTTAATGCCATAATGACAAGAAGAAATTTAAAAAAGATAAATCTCTTGTAGGTTAAGAGGTTTTGTAGTTTAGGAATAATGAAAACCACAGTTCTCAGTGAACTCAGTCTAATTCTAAGAAGATCAGGCCATAAAAAGTAAAACATGAAAAACTCTTAATCGTGTGATGTCAGCTAGAGAAGATGGAGAGCGAGTCACAGCGGGTCAGTGCAGAGACCTGCCATCCCAGGAACCATCTGAGAGTTGTGATACTTGAAATCTTGCCCAGCATTTCATTTCATGCCTATCTGACAGATTAACAAATGGACTTCTGCACTTAGTAAAGCCTAAACTCAGTGTTCATCTTAAGAGAATAAATCAAGAATTAGTGAGGTTTGGATAGTATCTGTGTTCAGTTTTATATGTGCCACCAAGCAGTCATGACATAGGACAGAGGGACTGAGCTCACAGTTTGTGGGAAAGGAGACAGGTGACACAGAATTTGGAGTACTGGGGGAGGTATGGGGCCAATGGGGTGCAGCACAGAGCTTCGGGGCCCTGGGCTGAGAGAGGAGGTAGGACAGGCAGGGCAGCACAGGGAGCTGGGGCCTCGTGCTGTTTTGGCAGAGTAAACATGGTGGGGTAAAGCTTAGGGGCTGGGAGGATGGTTTGAACCAGGTGTGGCAAGAAGGCAGATGGCAGGGCAGGGTTCCAGGGGCAAGGCAGGCACGAAGGACTGAGACCTGGGGCAAGGGGGGAACATGGGAATGAACCTTGAGCATAATGAGGAGGTGCAGCTCATGGCACCGCTTCAGACGTGCGGCAGGCACAGAGGTGTGGGGCTTGGGGCTGAGGAGGGCCATCAGGACGGGCCAGAATACAGCGAGTCCCCGGCACGGCTGCAGAGGAGCAGGCAGTCCCCAGCAGCACTGCGCAGTCCGGGCGCTGGCCGAGCTCCAGCTCTCCAGGCACGCCCAGCAGCGCCGATGGCCGGGGACAGGACAGGCACAGGCGCGGCGGCCAGGGCGCGGTGAGAACAAGAACAGCGCAGCCGAGAGGCTACGGAATGTCGAAATGCGCAGAGCTCAGCTCTGTGCCGACACGATGATAAAGAGGAAGGAGAAAGCAAGAGCTCGCACAGAGCAAGCGGCAACATGCTCTGCCCATGATGCTCCCTGGAAACACTGGGCGAAACGTGGGTGGCTGTCTACAGTGATTTGTAGTCAAGTGGCAGTGACATGTGTGAGGGGCCAAAAACTATCCTCAGTGCACCACAGTGCAAGGCAGGAGACTGCAGCCTGATGATATATTTTCCTTTGTGGCAAAGTTGATTGAACATCTTGTCATTCTTTCCTTTTCCCCTTTTCCATCTACTTAGCTGAAGGGTTCCCTTTAATATCTCCATGGGACAAATTACATTTCTAAATTATTTTAAACTACAGAACTGAAATAGTTCATGGCATCTTTACTGTTGTCTTTATTATTATGCTTCTTTTTTTCTCCAAAATACGTCCTTTCCCCAATTTAAAAAACAAACATGAATGATACACTCCCTGTGGCATGCCAAAATTTACAATCTAAAATCCCTAGAGAAACGAAAAAGTTGACTCCAACAAATGAAACTTGCTGAGTAATGCTACCCCTTAAAAAAAATTTGACTCTAACTCTTGAAAACCACATCCTTTAGAAACAGACCTTACTATTCCATGTTGCATAATGTCTGTGTCAGTCATGCTCTTTATCAGCTTTATTAGCACTTAATAACTATACAAATATTTTCCAGTTCTTTTGCTTGTTATGTCTGTGTATGGTGATACTAAAAGCTGTGTCAGAAATTGCTATGAATAGGACTGTTACATTCCTTAGCACTGAGCAGAAATCCTTCTTTAGAAAGAAGAGGTGTAATTCGGAATTGAGCTTTTTCCCTCGTGTGGTGCATGCATATTTACGCATACACATATGTATGTGGCAAGCAGATATAGATATAGATATAAAATACATATACACACTGCTCTACACATGACACAAAATTCAGTATTTCTGAAAGTTACAGTTCATATGTCCTGTAATCTACATATAATATTTTATACATAAAAGATCGTACAAACTGCATTAGAGAGACATTTTAGAGTTTAATATCTATTGATAAGAAGACAGAAATAAATACTGAAAGAGTTAATTTTGTGTCATGGAAAACAACATTTTACACAGAAAAATAACAACGACATCAAAAGGGAGAAGATGCCCTCTGTCTACCTTACTAAAAGCTTATCATTCTGCTTTCTTTGTGAACCCTAAATTCCTATCAAAGTTGATAAAGCACAGTAAAGTGAAAGTTGGGGTTTTAAAAATCTGTTTACACAGATTGGTGAATGAATATTGACATGACACAGCAATTATTTTAGGACACTAGAACGGAGAGGTGAAAGCCTGTTAGCCTCAGAAATGGACCTTAGTGTAACAACAAGAATTTGTCCAATCAGGTGATCTTCCAGGTCATATTTCTTTTGTTAGTTAAACAGTTCCGTGACTAAAGATGTCCAGAAACACAGTGATTTGTGGAAGCTATGATAGTATACTACCTAGTACATAACCTCTAAACACACTGGAGTGGGTCTATAAAAATAGGAACTTCATTTTATAACTATTATCAGAAAATAACGTGAAATCTCAAGTATTAGAATATGAAACAGAGGCTAAATCTGGGTTTTATTCAGCTGTGACAATAAGAGAACCCACTTTTCTCTATTAAGAGTACATTTTGAAGTCATGTAACCTTTAGCTATTTTCTCTTATGCAAGAGAGATTTTGCTTAATCTCCACATCAACATATATTTGTTGATTTCAATCCCTTTGCCAAAGGCTTTTCTCCACTGATCCAGAAGTTTTGCTTATTATGCACATTACTTCATGCCAGTTGCTTTCATGTGTCTTTACAGTCAATCAAATACTATTTCTATTTCATGAGACATTTTACAAAACTGTGAGAAAAGATCATGGATCTCACAGCTACATATGAGCTGAGCTAATATTGAAAAAATATGACTTATCCTTAGAGCAATATAAAGACGTATATGTTTATACATACAAACAAAAACATCATAGATGTCAGCAGAGCCGACAGATAAAGTTTCCAGGTGTCTTTGACCAAGGCACTTAACTCCCTTTGACCACCCAGACCTCTACTTTCCTTTTATAGTGTTTTTCAGATGAAAAAATGATAGTGTAATTACTTTGTAATAACATAATTACATTAAAATTATTATTTAAAATAGTATAATTACTTTTGTTTGCTTTTTCCAAAATACCTTGAAATCTAAGAGCAAATATGCGCCTTGTTAGTGGTCTGGTAGTAGGGAAAGACAACTAAATACCCTTATATCTTGTAGTTTCCTACTATACAGTACCACAGGGAGGAAGTCCTTTATGGAATATTGTCAGTAATCACTACAGTGCTGAACTACTTGAAGATAATTAGTTTGGATGCAGAGGCAGGGACAGCTAAAAAGTTGAAACTTGAGGGTGGTTTTAAATGTGGAGTAGGTATTTAGTTGTATCTTTAAACTCTTTGAACCACCAAGGTTTCGAAATCATGGTGATCACTTTGTCAGAAGTGATTATTGTCCCCAAAGCATTTCTGATGGTCATATTTGCTTTTGCTGGAGATAGAAATAACATAAGCGCAGTATTTCTAAAATAATTTCAATGCATTTGGTTTTGATGCTGGTCAGAAGTTGCAAGTCTCTGGTGTAGGCCGTTAAATCATTTTTGTCGCATATGCAAATATGGTATGAGATAGTACAACTAGAACAATACTAACATGGATTAGTTTTGCAAAGTCATGGCCTCTTAAGGTTATAATATTTCAAGTACTCTTTCCTAAGCTACTAAATTTTTAAACAATGTGGTTTAGTAACTATGGTGTAAGAGGTGTGTCTGTTTGCCTGATGATGCAAACCCCAAAGAATGCATGGTGTTTATTCTCTTTGTTCATTTCTGAGCATTATTTCAGGTAGTGTTTGAGACTATCTATATGCTAGACATTCTGGAGCCTGACCTCTTACAGGATGTCTGTCTTTATGCAGTGATAATTGGAATCATCCAGTACATTTTTGCGAATGAAAATGTCATAGATTCAGAGACCTCTCAGCTTGGAGATTTGTTATGAGAAAGCCTATTCTTGCCAATTTTGAAGGCATGAATCTGTTTTTGTGGCTTTTTGCACAGGGTTTGTTGGTGGCAATTACGTTGACTGCTCCTGAAGTGACGTCTGATAGGTATAAACATTCATCCACATATTCAGACACTTCAACAGCTCTGCTTATACAGTGGTTTAAACACAAGCGTGTCTTTGCAATTAAACTGTGTATCCAGATTCCCTGAACACAAGCCTGTGCTCACGCATGGGCTCTGGGTGAGCGTGCTAGCATCAGAAAAAGGGCACTTGTGTGCTTTCTAGCCTGCCAGGCAGGCCTGTGGCTAGTGTGGGTGAGAAGCAGACACAGCCCAAGCCTGCCACTGTACACCATGTCTCGCACCTTGCAGCAGTGCCAGCAGCCAGCCAGGGTGCCACGCTGTGCCAGGACAGTCTTTCACACAGAAGTGCCTTGCCAGAAGGAGATGTTACCAAGCCTGTCTTAAGCAATGCAGGTACCTAGAGCACATCAGGCTCCCAGCTCACCTGGTGCTGGGACTTGTATTTCCTTTGGCAGAAAAAAGGTAGGCTACATACAAGAACAGGGTTAGACGGTTGCTTCATACGTTTCCAAATAAATAAAGAAGAGATCTTTCTGTATAAATACTTTGCAACTTTTCCAATAGATTTTGGGTTGAAATCTGTTATTTCCAAATACTCTGGAAGAATCAGAAATTCAGTACTAATGTCTTCCTGTAGGGTCTTGGAACACACTGTGGAGTGGGAGGCCTCTGGCAGAGTTCTGAGTACACAGGAATCACACATTAAGAGCAAAGTTCCTATGAGTTTGGAAAGATTTCAGCCATATATTTGACTCTAAAAAAATCTGTCTTCATTCATTTCCAGCATATTTATTTAATTTGAGACAGATGTCTATCATTAGCCTGTCTCCCTGAGGCAGTGTCATGCTCTCCACTGCTCGCTGTTGCTTTTGGAGTTTCTGAACAGCAAACTTACAGAGTTCCTTTTTGGAACAGACACGGGGACAACAGGTCAGAAACCAGATTATTTTTTTCTGCAATGGAGTTTATCAGTCCTACCTATTTCCAAGTCTGTATTTGGATGGCATATTTTAAGAAATTGAAAAATATGTGTCTGGATGCCAAACTCCTCCTTTTTCAAAAGTTTCTGCTCGTGCACTTTCTCCTCATTACTTATCTAGTTTATTTTTGCAATAAAGCTGCAATAAATCAGTACATTCCTGGCATTGACTGGGTCTACCTACTCACAGTTATGGTCGGACTAGGTAGGATTCTAAGAAACTAACAGGCTGAAGTGCTGGCCCTACAGCCAGTGGAAGAAGGGATCAAATTTCTTTGTCCAGCTTTCTTTTAACCAAACACATAGTGCATTAGGGGAATATTAGGGGAAACACATTCTGGCATAATAATTTGTCTGTAATTAAGCTTTTGCTTTCACCAGTGTGGGAAAAGAAACATTCATCTGGCTTCACTGCTGGCCCCTCAAGTCTGACTATTCGATGCAAGGAAGTCATTAGAATTACTTTTTTTTCTTAACTGGAATTCTGTGTGCTAGGGAATAGAAAAATATTAATTAAATGTCTCATCTGTGGCTTAAAATCTATGTCAAGAAGATGATGGGAAAGTTCTAAAATTAAAATTCAGATTCTACAGAAGGAAAGCCTCTTTGTATCAAAAAACATCTGGTGTTTGCTTTTTGATAGTTGTACACTTTCAATTCACAGATTAGCCAATTTATTTTCAGAGATTAAAATACTACATTTTTTAAAATTTAGAATCTTTCATTGCATCACTCAGTTCTCAGATGCTTTATATTTCTCTGCTCCGTGAATTTGGAAAAGATTTATACAAAAGTGGGAGGCTGTGGAAAAGGAAGAGAAGAGCATCTGACTCACACAATTAGAAATCAGGGCCAAGCCACTCTGCAAGGAGGAGGTAGAATGTCCTGGGAAAATTGAAAACTACTTCTTGGAAACAAGAAATGCCAGCTGTGTTCAATGGGTCTGTGTGAATCTCTGTATTTGGCGCACTGCTCTAAACATGTACTCACCTACACACATATAAAAGAAATGTGAGAGAAACCAACACAAGAAATTACTGAATTAATGAAACCAATAAATGCACACTTGCTAAGGCCTGTCTTTGAAATAATAGTTTGGATATTTATATATTAAATGATGTGTATATATGTAAATAAGACTGATAATGGCATAAGTAAAATAGAAATTTTCTTTTGACTAAAAACTCATTTTTATGCTCAAAAGTGATGCAAATAGTTGTTTAATTAAAAGTTTGTACCCACAGACAAATCTGTTTTGGAAAAGAAGAGACCCTTTTCTGATTTTTGGAACTGTTACAGTAGAATACAGTTATGCATGTGACTTGGGCCATCTATCATCTTCTTTTTTATTACTAGACAGCTTTTATTGCTTATTTGCCTTTATTGTATATATGGGAGACGTGTTTTGAACAAGCAAAATCTTATACAGTGATGTCCTCAATTAAATTTGAGATTTCAAAATATTCCCTTCACACACAAAAATTTAAGTAACCAGGGCACTGTGTGAGAACTTCATCAGGGGATATGGGACCTCTCCAAATGTGACAGAGTGGAGAGGCTGATGGGACAGGAGCAGCACACAGACACTGCCAAGTGCTGGCTAAGGTCGCAGCCCTCAGGGATGAACACCTTCACCTACAGCAGTAGCAGTGCAAGAGGTGTCAGATATAGGGGCAGGCACTTAGGCTTGTTGCCTCTGTGTAAGACCCCAGACTGGCGAAAGGCCGTACATGCTTAAGAAGATTTATTTTTTTCATGCAGTCATCTGAATCACTTCATTCTTTATGATCTGACTAGCAATAAGGGCAGAAAGGTTTTCTGTTGGTGACAAACGTTGCTTGGGCTGGGTTACCTGAATGTAATGGAAAACATGAATAACACAACGGTGGGAAAACAAGGATCCAGAAGAGGTGGTAAAGGGGAAGGAGCAACAAAACTAACTCTGTAGCATATTCTGTTGAAGCAACAACTGCAAATATTAATAACAAATCCTGTGAATAATTATTAAATCCCACTAATAACTAGTAGCAAATCCAACAGAAAATACAGGAAAACTGGTTCTGTTAGCAATTATAGCAGTGTCTTGCCTAACATTGCAGTTAAAAAGCTGCAATTCTAGGGAACAATTTCTTATCTTTTCTGTGAACCCATGAGAGCTGAAGTATCTGCTCTGTATGGGGAGATGATATAAGAAATATGAAAGTCCTCTTAAAAATATAGTAAAGTCAACTCAGAAGTCACTGCAAAAAGTTTTGAGATCAATAACTTGGAAAGGTTTGCCACCCAGTTGGATTACTGTCTCACTGGAAATGCCACACAGTATGAGGTGCAGGGTGGTGAAGCACTACAGATATCTCTATGCAGCCTATCCAGATAACATTTGCCCAAGTAAGAAAACTTAGTGTCAGTGAATTGGGCAGAAAACAACCCAGAAATGCAGCCTTGTGCAGTAACCTAATAGTTCAGAGTTCTCTATGTACACGGAGCCTGAAAACTGAGGCATATTGCAAAGGTGATATGGAATAAGGCAAGCAAAAACAACATTGATGTATCCTTGAGACAGTGGTTTGTATTTCAGCTACAAAAGGCAAAATATCTGATGAAAAATTACTTGAAAATGGTACTGGGCTACCATCTAAGAGTTGGGAGAGTAAAGCATCTTATAAGGCACAAACCTAAATGTTAACCCTTTTTGGCACAGTTTGGCTTAAGTTATTCTAAGTGTTGTCAGACAACATGAAGACTTAGCAGTTTCAAGAGGAACATGGATGAAAAGAGAGGTCTTGTCTTGTGATCAGGAGAAGACAAAATCAGAGGCTGCCTCTTATGTGTGGCATCTCATTCTGTATTTCAGATCCTAGGGAAGATTCACCAGATAATGCTGTTTGTCATGTCCATGTATAGATGTGGGCTGCCTCTGTGATGAGGCACATTTCTAACCTATGCATAGGAAGAAAAGTAAGATATTAACCGTTACTAAGCACCTTTGGTACCCACTAATACAGACCTAAGTCTGGGCTGCACAGGCCTGGCTCCTGAGAAAAGTCTTGGAGCATTTAATGGAAAAATACTGCCCTTGTGACCCTCAGTTGTTGATCATTAGCCAGTATGCTGCTGAAAACAGTGCTGAGACAGCAGGGAGATGTCTGTAGTCCAAAGGAACCTGAGGGAGTAAAAAAAAGCCTTGGAGTGCAGAGTAGTACCAAAGCCCTGGGGAAATATCTGGGAAAGCAGACCACTCCTGAAAACCCTCTGTGACTGTGTGAGATTCTCTGGAACCAAGACAGATTTTGTCCAAGGTCAGACAACCTTGGATTTGTACATGCTGTTCAGCAGATGGTTGATTTGCTTCCTTTGTTCTGAGGTTTCCTGGGGATGAAAATCCCCAACACAGTGGCAGGACAGGGAATTGAAAGCACCCAAAAAGAAACAATATGTTCTTTGGGCTTTTCACCATTTGAATGACTATGTGGAAGGCAGCCCAGTAAAATACTGGAGTTCTTCTGGGAATATGATCAGAGAGTTTGTTTTTTCTTTTGTCTTTGGTAAGGTTTACTCAACATCTTGGATGGATGCAGCACTAGAGGGGTCCAGGAAGGCATGATATTACATAACCACGACAACACTGGCAAACAGCACAGGTGTCAGAACTCACCTCATGTTCTAGGCCCTGACAGGTTCAGAGCCTCCTGTTTACACAGTCACAATAATATTTTAGAAACTGGTTTCCAGGCAGGTGAAACACCTTGATGGTCTCTAACAACAATTCCATGGGCAGAGCAGAGTTCTTGCAGAACGTGCAAACTGCCCATGTCAGTTTGGCTAATTGTTGAGTCAGGCATGAATAGACAAAACACGAGGTAAATCTTGAAGAATTAAACTGCATTTCATCAAGAATCAAGATACACCCTGTAAGGTAATATTTTCACGGGAATCTCCTGTTCTATTAAGCAACAAAGGAAATTTTTAGGATGGTTTCAATGAACATGAAACCATTAGGTGGTTTGCTGGAAATGTGAAAGCAGAGAGTACACAACAGTGTAGAAAAGTCCCGTATAGATGCATTTTGCAAGATAAAAAGACAAATACATAGCATTCTAGGTTTTACTGTAGATGGGTGCTTCTGAATGGTGTTATTATTCCTGTGGGATTTGGGTTGCTATTCAGTGGCTGACATAATTCATTCCTACTTTATTATATGTTTGTAATGCAGTCAGTGTAAACTTACTGAGAAAAACTTGTACATGACTTCCAAGAGATGCATGTAATTCCCTTGCTACAGGTAAAACTTACTTAATTTCTGGTATTTCTTAGTATTCTATTGCTTTTTAATTTATTACTAAACAGTTTGGAGTAGACTGTGGAGTTCAGTGGCACAATGTGAACTTAATCCTTATTCCAATGAATATATTAGTTATTACAATACATAATAGAACTGGGTTCTCTGACAGTATTTTGATTGGAAAAGTGATCACAGGCCAGAAACACCAATGGAATGAAATCCTGGCCTGCTTTTCCTTCAGCATATTGCTTGCAAACTGTGAGATGATGATGATTAGAGTAATGAAATTTCCACCATTTCATATAATAAGAAGGAAAGAAACACAGGTTTGTATAAGAGATCTGTGTAACAGAAATACACATACAGAAGATTACAGGAGATTTTAACTTCATCTAAGATTGTTGTCTATCTAACAGAGCTGCTTAGAGTTTCCAGAGGGTTCAGGGCAAAAGATTTTAACATTTTCATTGCAAAACATATTACATCCAATAACATATTTCGGCCCTTCAAACGAAGAACCTGAAAGCAAACTAATTTCTGCCCTTTTTTGCTGCCCCCTTTGAGACTCAGAATTATACCCATGCAAAAATACAAACTCCACCTTTTCTAATCTGTGTCACAATACAAAAAATACAGGAAATTTGCTATAAAACCTGTCTAACAGTTTAAATGGAAGTATTTGAAAGGAGTAAAATGAAAGGACATATTTTGCCCACAGGTGCTACTTCTTTTGTCTGAGTAGAATTTGAACTTCGTCTACACTATCTAGAATTCAAAAGTAAGAAAAAGGAAATTAAGTGGAAAGATAACTTTCTTTCCCTCCTAATTTTGAGAGGGCTAAGCATTGACACTTGATGGATGTTTCTGCCATTACTCTTGCACATCTAAAATAACCAAAGAAAAACAGAATACCTAGAAGAAGTACTGGCGAGTGCATGTTGTTTTTATGATGGAGCAACCTAGAGTGCAGGGTTAGCTGTGGTGTTTCACCCCTGTGAAAGCATGATCAGCGGGGAAGTTGAGTCCCAGGGACCAGGACATCTTTTGAAACACACCTGAAGGAGGTAGTTTATGCTTGGGAACTAAAACCAGTAAGCCATTCTTGGCAGTTTAACAATCTCCAACCGTGAAACAGATTATGTTGCAGATTTTCCCCAGATCTGAAGTCCTGAAATCCAAGGCTACATAGCAGTAAGCTGAATGAGTTAGAAAGAAAGCAAGGCTCTGTAACAAGGTACTGCATGATATCAGAAACCCTTTAAAATATATATACATATATATATTCTTTGACAATTACACATTTAAACAAATCACAGTTTACAAGTGAAAACTTGTTTGGTAGAAGATTGACAAACATTCCTGCTATTGCTTTTTTAGAAGGACTCCATTTGCAGTTGGAAGAAACATTATTTCTTACACAATTTTTTCCACTTGGCCTTTCAAAATAAGGTCTAGCAGATCCAACTAAAACTAAAAAGCTAAAGCCATAAAAACCTAGTCAGGTGAAGGGAAAGGAATGGAAATCTCACATTCCATGTCTTCCTCCAGTGTTATGAAATGAAGATCATAAATTTTTAAGACTCTAGTAATCTCTAATAGGTTATCTCGAATAAGTTATCTCTAACAGACACACATCAAGAGCTGCAATATCTATTCATTTTTTGCAATAGACGCAAGGAATAAGCCTCTAATGTTAATTTGTGCTCTATTTTAAGAGCGTATAAAAATTCGCTCAGTTCTAAACCTTTTGTCAATAAATCCCATCCTTAAACTTTGTGCTGCCAGGTAGACAAAATACCCTACATGGATAGCAGCCTACTAGCATAACATTCATCTCTGGAAAGAAGCAATTATTAGAAAAGCAGCTCTTCTTTCTGGAAGGGATATGCATGACCTGATGGCCTACAGATGTGCACTCAAAATTGCCTTTGGCCTCCTTCACAGAGCACCAGATGGTCTCACATCATGAGATTCCTCTCACATGTGAGTATTGCAGTCTATATGCTTAGTCACTAGCGCTATAAACACTCTAATTCCTACTTTTTTTTTTTTTTAAACCAGCAAAATTCATCGGCCACTTTCAGAGGGAGATCTTTCTCAAGGGATTAGCAACAACTTGAACACATGGCTTGTTCAAATAGTTAAAATTTACAAAAATGTAAGCATATCAAGTAGTTTTTAAAAAAAAATCAAATTTAAAAAATCTTGGAATTGCTGCCCTGAGCTCCCAAAAAGAAATTTAGCTTTTAGTGGTTGGTGTGGGAGGCAATGGTAGGATGGAGATGGTAACAATTACTAGTCTAAGTTTCAGCCCTTTGTCTAGTCTGTCTTCTTTTGGAACTTGCCACATGTATTCTTTATTGCAAAAATCTGTTAAAAATAATTATTGTTCTGCAGAAAGCACTCTGGTTTTCAGATCAGATTCCCATGGTTTCTGCTGGGAGTGGTTCTTAAAACAGCAGAAAGGAGCCTCTCCTAACCCTGTGCTTACTGCATTATTCTCAGCATGCCACCGACGATATCACATTTCTGTCATACTCTGCTTTTACCAGATAGCCACAAAGAACGTCAAAAGACTATGAAATGGTCTGATTTAAAACTCATTGAGGAAATAATTGGAAAAAGACTAATGTTAACTTCAGAGGTTTTCAATTCCACAGGATTCCTTTCCCCTTGAAGTGCATGACTCCTTCCTCACTTTTCTGAAAAATGGTGAATTTGAAAGAGACCGAAATCTAAATTCCAGTCCCAAATTCTTCACATATTTTGGGGATGTACTAACTGAGGCCTGAATTGTGCAGCTGACCCCACACTAATGGCTGAATCAAGCACCTCAGTTACAGGCACCTTAAGGGCATATGCTATTTGTGCCTTTTAAAAAAATTAACCTGTTTGATTGCCATACACATAATAGACTGGGGGGAGTGGGGGTAAGGGGAAAGGTCACCTGTAAGGTGGAAAGTTTAACCAATGGTTTGCCTGCAATTAAAAGCAGAAAATCCAAGTCAGTAACATTCCAGTTTTGGTTGCCTAAGCCAAAATTTGTTATTGTAGGACTAAAGATTATTTGGTTTCAATTTATTTAAATGAAGCCCTCAGGTTTTAGGCAAATTCAAACATCTCTTCTTCTTTCTTTTAAATAAGAAAAGATATTTTCCTAGGCAGGTAACATAACAAAATGTCTGAATATATTTTGCTAATGTTTAAACATCCGTTTGAACTTTCTGCAGGGTTTTAGGTTTTGCTACAAATGAAACTAATTAAATGATCTTCACTGTAACAAAGAAATAACTCCATTTTTAGAGGACAGTTTCTCTCAAATCCCTTTTAGTTTCATACACAGTTTAAGAAGTATCTCCTCTCCCATGGCATTGCAGATTTGACTCACATACTATGATGATGAGCAGAAAGCACTCTGTGTGCTCACAGCTGTGTTCTGTGAAATGCCTTATAAGGGATTGCCCTGGCTTGGCCTTCAGCATATTTTTCTGAGATGTTTTTGTATGATTTGTATGCAATAAAAAGTTAAGAAATCCAAAACCTGCAGATGTACGATGAGGAAACGGCTTGCAGGCATTAAGTGATGTAGGGTTTTAAACATGTAAACTACAAAACCAGCTATCAGTAGTCTCCAGTGACATGGCTTAATCTGGTTCATTATGAGAGATTCTTGAGTCTTTATCTTTTCACTTAATGAGAATAATAAAGATTAGAGAATAAACAGAGGGACATGTTTATCCCAGAGAAGGGGAGACTGAGGGGAGACGGCATTGCAGTCTTCAACATTCTCCTGAGGGGAAGCAGAGGGGCAGACACTGATCTCTTCACTCTCTTGACCAGTGACAGAACCCAAGGCAATGGCCTAAAGTTATGTCAGGGGAGGTTTAAGTTGGCTATCAGGAAAAGGTTCTTCACCCCATGCATGGCTGAGCACTGGTACAGGCTCCCCAGGGAAGTGGTCACAGCACCAGCCTGACAGAGTTCAAGAAGCGTTTGGACAATCCTTTCAGGCACATGGGGTGAGTCCTGGGGTGTCCTGTGTACGGCCAGGAATTGGACTTGATGGTTGTAATGGGTCCCTTTCAACTCTGTGATTCTATGAAATCTTCATTCCACTTTTTGCTTCATATTATAGTCAGAGTCTGCTCTTCAGGGGTACTGGAAGCCAGGCAAGGGGGAACATGAAATGTCTGTGGACCATGCCGTTTTCAGCATCAGTTTTGAATGTAGTTGCACACAACTATCATTTCCAGAAAAGAGCTAATAAATCTCTCCGTGCTAGCAGACACACCATCTGTTAAATGAGACAGTTCTGACTAGGAATTTGAAAAGCAGGAAATTACCCTTCCTGTGAGAGCACCTTTATGTGAAAAAAAAAAAATAAAAATCTGTGACAATTTTAACAGTTCAGCACTTTGCCATTGCCTGTCCTCCACTTCCTGTCCTCTGCTGTTGGCTTTAAAGCATTTTAATCCTGAAACTTTAAACAGTAAATTAAAAAGGAAAGCTGTATCTTCATAAATTATTCCATTTGTTTCAGTAAACAAGATAATGAGAATGTTATTACAGCCTCTGAGACAGAAAGTCACTGAGGATGAGGATGCCAGTGAGCCTAAAGGACCCAGTGGGGTCAGTCTTAACATTTCTTGACTTTATTTATTTCCTCACTGATCCAAATTAAAGCCCTTATATCAGTTCTACTTTAGATCAGTCATGTCACACCAGCATCAAAGCTAAACTTCACAGAAGAGGGATATAACTTAAAGCTACAGTTTGGATCCTGTGTTAGAGGATCCAACTGTGCAATCCTCTGTTTGTTCAGATGTGCTTTTCTTCTCAGCTGCTCATTCATTTCCTCAGATACAATGAAATATCCAGGTTGCCCAATAAGTACTCTGATATAATGTTATTTTATGGAAGATTGTATAAGAAAAGCCAACCACTTCCAACCCTTCAGGCTGACTAATTTCCAGTCCCTTTCTTTATAGACAGAGGTGTTAGTCATTGCTCCCCACTGTTCTGTTCAGAGGTGTTGCTAGTTTATAGTAATGACATATTTTGGAAGGCAGCTATATATATGTCCCAAACCCCTTTTCAGCTCATATTTTTTTGCCAAGAAAGCTCCATTATTCCCATTCCAGCCATGCCTAAAAACAGGTGCATGCAAAATCAGATTTTTCCTCTTAACTGTGGAATATCTGCTGACCATGCTCATGAACTACATTTAATGCCAAAAAGCTACCACTGCTTCCAGGGCAGTAACATCTGAACCCTGGGTTCACCTAAGGAGAGGCAGATGGAGCATTCTGTTCAGGTCCTGTGCCCAGCTGAAGAACAGCTGCCTGTTTGCCTGGGAAAGGGGAGCACTTCATCCTGAGAGCAACTGGACACACTCAGAGTTGAAACACTCCTAGGGTACAGCCTGGGGCAGTGAGAGGGAGACAGTGAGAAACGATATAGCCTGGGAGACTGCTGGGAGAAGGGGATTCAGCTGCTGCAGGGAGCAGCTCTAGTGCCAGTATGACCCATGATGGGTCGAAGACAGCTTTAATAACATGAGGGAAGAGCAGACCTGTTCAGTTGGTTCTGCAGACCAGATATCTAGAGTGGTTTTTCAAACAATGGTTTTTTCTAGACTAGTTCCGTGACCAACGATAGTTGACAGATATGGAGTGTCTAGCAGCAAAACACAGTAGAACAGTGTGTTCTATTATTACAGGTGTACATTTTTCTGGTTTGTTATTTGTATGGCGAATTATATACAATTCTAATGATGTACAACCTATCTAAAAGGAAAAGGCATATGTAGCACAGAAGGGCCCCAGGTCCTCCTCACATCTCTGACTGGCATAGCTCAATATTGTGTCTTGCTATTTCTACACGGATGAGGATGTTCTGTGGTTTACTGAAAAGATACTGTTACAGACTCTAACAGTCAAAGCGAGTGGATTTGTCAGTCACCTGAAGAACAGCCATCTTGTCCTTTCTTAATGAACCAGTACCCCAGGAATTCTGAGCTGCTTCATATTTAACAGTATTCAAGATCTATTCCATTGCATTACCAAACTCACAAACATGAAGAAAGTGTTTTTAGTATTAATAATAAATTCCTGACCTTTTTTTGGGCAGTGAGGCTCTCACCATTCATTCTGTGATGCAATGATAAAAGAAGGAAATGAGAAATGGAAATTCTGGCACCGAAAGACAAGCTCAGAGCAGAACAAAAGGGAAGTGTCTCTACATACCAATTATTGAAGAGGTGTATTACAGGAAAGCAGTGTCAAAAATCTTCTCCATTGATTCATATCTGAGGACAAGAGAGTTTTCAGCTTATATTCTTTTTAATAGTACAAGAGGTGAACTAATCTATTTAATTAGAAGAATGCAAATTCATTTTATAAAACTTTTGAAATCAGCATGTGTTTATCTGATTCCATTTTTTCAGTGAAGCAACTTTGGCTCCTTTACTATGACTTTCTTTTAGATCTTGATCACTTCCGAAGAAAAGAGAAGCAAACAGTATTTCAGTTAAAAAGCCCTTGTCATCAGTAATAGAAGACTTCATCAGCTGGGGTGCTAACACCCAGATTTGGTCTCCTCCTAACACTGTGTCAGCTCTGAACCTTGTTGCCCTTGCACAGCCAATTTGATCACAGGAACACAAAAGGTGGGATCTGAGAAGACAAGACTCCTAATCACCTTGTTTTGCATAGACTGCTCTTAAGATATCTCATCTGGGTAGCAGCTCCCTCCTCCTGCCCTGCCAGATTTTATGAATGACCCGAACTCCAAACTTTACAGTTTCTCCAAGCAATGCTGTAGTTCACCTGCATATTTCTAGACACACAATCATGGTAAGTTTTCTCTTTTTGGGGTCTATTCAAAGCAGAACTCATAACCTCTCTCACAAGTTCTCTGATAATGACCAGCAGCCTGTCACTAAGGTGGACAAAGTGACATTCTCCTCATACCAAGAGGTGTGAGGAGAATTTGCTGCTAACTATTTTTCTAAACTTTGTGGAAGCATTCTTCTTCCTGTGCTACCAAATGTCACCTGCCATTTTTAAGAATGCAACAGAGCAAGCCCACTCATTCATGGCAAGGCGTTTTAGGTAAAAATAGATTTCTCATGCCATTAAATGTTTTAGGTAATACAACAGCCAGATTTTTTTTGCCTTTTTTGCAGTTTCCATTGGAAAACACTGTGTTGATGGGATAGCATATCAGCAAAAGGAATTTCAAATGATAAAGTCTCTTGTGGTTTGACTGCGCAGTGGGCTGTATATTTTGGCTTGTATATTATATTTAACATGTACAGAAATAGAGTGCTCTCTCAACAGTTGTATGGCTTGCCATACAAGATTCAGCAAAACACAAAAAGATTGAGATGATACCTAAATAAACACATAAGCTGAAAGTCTGCAATTTTCCCAAAGGATAAAAATGCCTATTCCCCATTAAATTAATGAGTATGGATTTTCCATATCCCACATATATCTTTGACCTGTAAATTTTTTTAAGTGTTCCTATAAGAATGGCTTTGTGAGATCCCCTGCTCAGTGGTTTTTGCAACACATTTGTTAATTTACTTGTTCTTGAGCAAAGTGCCAATAATCAAGAATGTTACAGACTAAATTAGATCATCAGCTACTTCTGCTAAACCTTTTATTGGAGTTGTACTGCCACAGATGTAAGTAACCAGAATAAAAGTTAGTAAAGCATATTTCTGGTAAAGCACGAGACCAGAAGGACACAGCTCCTACTTTTAGATGTTTGTGGAGGGAAAAAAAGGGGAAAAAAAGAAAAAATAAAGAAAAAAACCCCAACCAAACAAACAAACAAAAAGGAAAGAAAATAAAAAACAAAACAAACAGGAAAAAAAACCCTCACATCAAAAAATCCAGTAAGATGTATTGCTGACAGAGAAAAATAAAAAATCCATGATAATTAAAAAAAAAAAAAAAATCAGGAAATGCACTGAGTTTCTATTTCATAAAAAGAATTACATATTCTTCATACTACTATCCTTTGGCAGTTAAATTATTTTTCTTCAATGAAAACTTGGAGCACAGACTTAAAAAACACATAATGACTTTTTAGAAAAATTAATTTCCTGAAAATTTAAAGAACATGCACCTTATTTTTCTGACCAGTTCACCCTTCTGTTGTAATATTATGCTGCAGATGCATAGCCTTGTGACCTTTCAAACTCTTGTGGTTAATTCTCACTTTGTGCTGCTATTTAATAATCCTGACAGGTATGGAAAAAGCTTGCTGATAATATATTGATAGTTCAGAGGTTTTTTTATAGTTGGTTTTTTTTTTTTTTTCACTTTGTCACTGCATTGTGGCTACAGGAAGAAGAAATTAATTGATGTATTTCTGCTTACTCTAATGAAGCACACTTGATCTTAGCAGTTATGTATCACCACAAATAACAATTAAAGCCAGAATAAGTAATTTCAGTGGAAATTAAGCCATTGAAAGAGTTCCTTGTGAACAGAACACATTATGATACATTCACTCCAGAGATTTTCAACAGTGGAATAACACAAAGAATTAATGTGGCCAAGGACAAGAAACCTGATCATGCCAAGAGGAGAGGCATTTACTATGTCAACACATACATCAGTCATCAGTACCGGAACCTGATAGAGCAAACAGCTTCAAATGCAGCTGGACTGTATAATCCCTTGAAAAATGAACTGATGTGAGCTCATCTGTATGGGTAAAGTAAACCCATCAGAGGTCAAGGAGCTTTCCACAGAAGTAGTTATGCAAAGGAACAAACTGTACCCACCTATGAGCAGGCACAGAAACAAACACTGGGACATTTCCCAAAGAAGGCAGCAAAGCATAATCAGGTCTTAAGTTCTCTCTTAAGGATGGTGCAATGAAAAGTTTTCCAATTACTTGTCCTTCCACTTGGTTGGTGGGATCAGGCTGCCCAAGATTGCAAAAATGACTGTCATTTAGAGGAGAGAGGGTAAACTATGAGGAAAAAGAGGTACTAATAAGCCCTATACCTTTATAGGCTTTACCACAGGAGACAGCTGGGATGCCATAGGCCATTACAACTCTAATTCACTAACTTGTTGAGCCATATTAGCTCAGAACTAAGCCTTTCACACTTAGTCTTCCTGATTAAAACACACTGACTACTTAACTACATTTCCAAGATCTCAGTATTTATGACAAAGATTTCAACCACAGGAGTTGTTTTTACAATCTGCCTTTCTACAACATTTTGAGTTCTTTGCCCGAGGCTGTGAAGCCTTTTTATCTCTGTATGTCACCTTTGCCCAAATGACCCAGGTTTCATTAGATGCATAGAGAAGATGCAAAAATGCATGACCAGATTTTTTTTTCATTTATCTGAGATTAACTTCCATGAGAGGCGTCACTAAAGCCGTTTCTGCAAAGGAAGCAGCCCGGACCAGTCCTAGAGGTTTTAAACTTGCAGCTTAAGGAAGTGTCTGAGTAATAGCATCTGCCTAATAAAGATGTTTTGCCATTGTGAATAATCTCAAGTGTTATAAAACCATAATAATATATACATCTAATGTTTTTCTTTGCAGTGACTGTTGAAAAATTGCATCTTATTACTGATCTCTAGAACGCCTAGCTTTAATTTTCAAGTACTATCTCACATCATAAGTGCGTCTGTGGATTTAAAAGAGTCACTTTTCTGCAGGCAGTTTATTTTAGGTTGGCAAGCAGTTGTTTCTTGTTCTTCACATCAACAAGTAAGCAGGTAGAATTAACTTATTATTGAACTAAGGAAGGCATATTTTTCTATTCTAAAATTATTCTGTTATTATATTAATTATTTTTGTTATACTAAAAAGAAACAGTTAAACTCTCCATTTATTGCTCATTGTTTCTAAAAGTGACACTGGATAGTGACTAAAAACAATTGGGATAATTGAGTAATTAGAGAAAGTAAAACAATTGGAAGAGATCATAATTTTTCTGATTCTATGACTCAAATCAGTTCATGCGTCTAGCCAGGAAAGAGACTGAAGTTATTACAAAACACAATGCTTTGTTCTTTTTCCTTTTACTCTTCATCTGGAAGGAAGAACTACAATTATTTCTCCTGTAATCACTAGCATTAATTGTACCTCTAGTGCTGTACTGAAATGTTTTAAATAAAAGTTGGTGCTACCATGCTCTGATCTATGGCAAGTCAAATCTGGGAGCTAAGCTAGTAGAAAATTACTGTTTTATATTATCAGTTTCCTGGCAGTTTATCTGTCAAAACAAAACATGTAAGGAAATAGGACTGTGGCGAAACTAAATTACCTTGGCTAAAGTCATTCTGGAGCTGTAGTTTCACTGTAGGATTGATCTGATTCTAACATCTGCAAATGAAAGCATGTCTTATGAATCTATTTACTCTGCGCAACATACATTGCACAGAGTAAATAGATTGCAGATGACAATGATTTACATTCTAGATTCTTTCCAGCAGGACAAAAACAGCAAACAGCTACACGTGTGAGTTAACTCAAACCTTGCTTCTTGGTGTACTTATAGCAGTGATGGTATAGAAAATAAAGAAACATAGCATATTAGGAGAGTTTAAAACTTCAGAAAAAAGCTAGGCCAAAATTACTTTTATGGCCTCAGGGCTGAAAGGCAACGTTCAGCTTTGCAGTGGCAGCAAAGAAGATTGCAAGAATGAATCGGTGAGGGACTAGCAAAGTCTGAACAGTCTTGGTGCAGAAATGGGGTCTTTGGGGCATGCTAGGAGTTGTCACAGAGGTGACAAGGTTGACAGAGCTTCTCCAGACTGGAGGTTCAGATGTTGCCCTAGACTCACAATGAACTGTGTGACTGTGGAGTTGTTGTGGTCCTGTGACTGAATAGGGACTCCCACCTTGGCCTTGCTGCCTCCCAGCATCTCCCTCATGCTCTTCCTCATCTCCAGACCTCAGTACAGGACCCTCCCCCAGCCCAGCCTGCTGTCTTATACCCCATCCCATCTTCTCCCTGTAGCACTTCACCCATTGGTGCCCCATGCCAGGCTCAACTCGGCTGCGGTTCCTCCTCTGGCTCCTTCCACCACAGCGTGGTGAGACACCAAGGAAAGAAAGGATCTCTTCCAGCAGCACTAAAGCTTGGGATTATATCCAAAATGGTTCTGCATGCAATGTACAGTGCAACCAGCTCTGAGAGGGGTGACACAACACCAGCAGGAGGAGGCACAGCGCAGGCCCTGGGGTCCCTCTTGTGCCTCCTCAAAACCAGGTTCTCCTGCTCCCTTTCAGAGGCCTCACATCCTCACATGCCACATGTCAACAGCTGCTCAGCCTGGTGAAAGACACGGGATGGAAAACAGAACAGGGACAACTGGGTTTAGTGCTCTTATGTTTACAGCATTCTGTTTTAGTTTCTAAAAACTCTGAGTGCCTGAGCCAGGGCAATTCTTGCAGCCCAGAAGAGCCTTTCCAAGCTTCACGTAGAGATGATAGCCTCAACACAAATTACAGAAAAACGGGGAAAACCAAAACCAAGCTTGGCTGGCATTGGCTTTTTACTGACACAGTCTGGATTTCTGCCCAAACCATCCACTAAAGAAAATGTCATAAAATCTTTCTGTCGTGTCACACTGGGCTTCGACCCAAACTATTGACTAAACAACATACCTGCTGCACAGCATTTGTACATCATACAACCCTTACTCCAAAACATTTATCGAACAGATCAAAGTAGTGGAAGGCTAAGAGTTCTTAACACTATTACTTTTCAGTTGCTTCATTTAATATCCATCTGTTCACTCATAGGTAAATAGACCTATCTCTTTTACTAAAATTCTAAGTGTTTTGATTTAAACATTTTTTTAGCATTTTTCCTTATATGCTTATATTATGCATTATGTTAATACATAATACCTTAGGTATTAGCAGCAGTAATTACAAGTGTTTGAGACAGTTAAAAGGTTTAAAGAGAAATAATGGCCAATGTTTCAAAAACAGTGTTATAATAACAAGAACTTCAAAGGGCTACACAATTACAGACTGATTTTAAAATTTTAGACATTTTAAATTTAAGATATTGAATTAAATTTTCAGCTCATGTGAAGTTGTATAACTGTTGAATACAATGGAACTACCATAAATTTATTTCATCTGAGGATCAAGATGATAATGATATGGGGAAATAACCATCTATTAATTTAGATTTTATGTCATTTTCTGACTCTGGTGATGTTTTGAAATTGGGGAAATTTTTTCAAAGAAAATTTGAAATGTCACAATCTTGAAATATTTTTGCATACTTTGCTTTTATGTGACAGAATACTGAAAGAAAGTAAAAGATCAACAATCAAATGAAGACACCTTTACATATTTCTGAGGAAATTGTGCAATTTCCACCATTTAGAAAGCCATGCGTCAAACTGACAGTTCTTCTGTTTAGAGATGTGACTTCACTAATCTGGCCATCCCTATGACATCATTTTCAGGAGTGACCATTACAAGAAAGCAAATTATTCCCTTCAGTTTGTCCTTGGAAAGCTAACTACAGAGGAAGTGCTCTCAATGCTCACAGGCAGCATCATTATTGCCTTTGTATAAGGCATGCAGTTGCACCATATACACTTCATGTAATAATCTATTTTCTAATTCTAAACAAAGGAATCTGAGGATTAGCATATCACTTCAGCAATATTATTTTCATTTGGAAAAATCATAAAATTGCTATATCTATTTGTATAGAAAAGAACTTCTAAGGCCTCAGATTTTTCTAAATAGAGGAAAAATTGATCAGTATAACAGGCATACTAACCTCTCTCAAGAAGCCTTCCTCTTCCCAATATCAGTAGGGTTTAAAAAAAAAATTGACATTTTAAATCTAAATATTTGAACAGCTTTCTCTCTTTTCCACATTAAGTCACTAAAATAACATTGTCCAGTGTAAGCTGCAGGGTCACAGGTTTGGTAACTGAGGAGTTTTTTGTGCAGTTGCTAAGTCTTCTGCTTTTGTTTCCTCTACACTGAGCCCGCTGTGCTCATTAGACTGTATCTGCATGTGACCTGTCACACTTGACCCCAGTCCACTTAGCATATGTAGTCAATATCCACAGCCCCATTTCTATTTCACTTCATTTTTTAGTACTACCCCCCTTTTTTAGTATATTCCAAGACTGAGGAGTCAGTGAAACTTTATGTCTTCTGTGTATCTTTTCTCCCTATCATTAGACAATGAAGCACATCAGTTACAGTATGGTATTCACCAGTTACAGTAGAGTATTCTGTGTATAACAAGTGCCCTTATAGCAAACTGCATCTTGCAGGAATTGTCTACCTAAACAGCCTGCAAAGCTGTTTCAGTAAGTATTTCCACAGTGCTTTTCACAGCAGTAACTAAAATCAGTTGACAGCATTAGCAAAGAAATCATCTTCTAGCATGTGTTCCTCACTGCCTGAAATAAAAGAACTTCACAATTAAACCAATTTCCCTGCAGAAGGACCATACTCACAGTGTCACGTCATCACAAGCAAAGCAAGAGCTGTTTTCCATGCAAGCTTCCTGGAACATCTTGCAGTTGCTCTATTTCCCTCATTTCTGAAGTGATGCAATTTTCACAGTGATGGCAGATTGCAAACTGCAAATTCTAAGACTAAAGAATCAATCCATTTTTGTTTCAAATTCTTTCATGTTATGTTCTGTCTGCTCTCCAGGTAATTCCTATGGACATTCGCCAGAACACCTAAAAAAGTAAAGATAAGAACTTTTCTAAGACAAATGGAACTCTGAAAAAATTCAGGAATTTATGAAGATAAGCCATTTAGTGACAGCATCTTTTTATATCCTAAGTAAGTTCCTTCTTGGCTGTAGATACAATTCAGCTATTTCATAAAGGACACATGTATTTGAATTTCAACATTAAAAGCTTCAGGCCAAACTTCTGTATTCTTATCACACTCTTTTCTACATGTCTTACAGATCTAGCCAAGTCTGTGGATTTGCAAATGAAGAGTAGCAAGCATACCTCACTCCTGGTCTGCCCTGCCTTACATTGCAAAGTCAATACTGCAGTACCAACCAGCGGACTGAACAGATGTGTGTATTTAGATTAAGTAGCATTCAACTTTAGCCTAAATTATGAGGCTAGTCTCTTTCATCTTCCTGTACAACAATTAAAATTAAGTTGGGCTACTCTGGAGGGCCATTCAGAGCAAAGACATGCTCTATCTCCACTGACTAAAAAGGGACTGAGGCAAAAGCAAAAGTCCTAATCTCAATATTAAAAAAAGTATAAAGACAAACGATATGAATATTCTCTTATCCTCATAACTCAAGTACATTCAGTATTGTTACTCATATCCCTCCTGATCCACTTGATTTCAAACACACAGTCATTATTCATTTTTCATTCAAAGTAGCCACCATATTTCAACAGCCATTAAAGACACCCAAATCAGATTGAAAGGGGTCACAGAGTTTTATGTTCTTTATGTTGTAGTTACCAGTCAGAAACACTGGCTTTTGACCCCAGAAATGTTCCAAGTTCAGGTAATATATAGTAAGCAAGTTAAAAAAAATATTATGACAAAGCCACCTAATAAATCTCACCTTTTTTTAGTAGTCTTAGCAAAAATCTACTGGGTCAATAGTTTCACTATGTTTTCATAAAATGGTAAATTGACAAGTACTGATCATTAAGTTCTACGTTAATATTTCGTAAGGTTTTAGAGTAGAAAGAAAAAATAATAACACCCCCCCCTCACAAAATGAACAAAAAAACATAAACACCAACAGCAGTTTAATTAACCATGCACCGCCAAATGCCCAGTCTTTTGGCAGAAAATAGGGCCCTATTGGAAACATTAGTAAACTTTGGTGGCGATTATCATAGTCAGGCTATGCTGAAGAATCAGGAAGATCCTTGAAGACAAAAGGTAATTCATGAAGTACTGCAGACAAAGGCAACTTTAGGAATTAAATCAACAGGAGGATTACTTTAAGTCCTTTCTTGCTACAATTAGTCTAGTAGAGTTTTGAATTGCTGCCAGGTATTTCAGGACAAGTTCAAATTAAGTCCTTTTGACCAGCCTTAGTTGTAATTCCAGTGTTTCAGCAGTCATCTGATTTACTGGTTTTCTCTTTAACTCTTTATCTACTGGGCTCTCTCAGGTAATCCAAGGAGGGGTGAGATGCTTAGATATTACATTTTTTTACTTGCTGCATGTCTCATGTGAGAGCTATATTAAAAACAAAATTATATTCATTCTCCCTTGACTATAAAAGGCTGAGAGCCACAAACTCTCCATGATTATTGGTGTATAAGCAGGTATGACTGCTTATGTTTACATACCACTGTGAAGCTAACTACATAGGATCTACTGTTATTAATCTGAGTTACCAATACAATAGACTACGTATAAGAAAACAAATTAAAAGATAGGCTTTTAAAATCATAATGTGGCCTTGTCTCCTGTTCCCACCCCCACCCCAGTGGAAAAATCATTCTGAGGAAGGGCACACACATGACCAGCTACAGCAACTGCAAAATGCACAAGAAAAGAAAATAACAATACAGAGAAAATCATACCACTGACTATGGGGATCAGTGCCAAAGCAAGCAACAAAACACATAATTCTGAAGAAAGAGAGGCAAAGACATGGTAAGAGAGCTGCATGACAAACAAACTACCAGGAAATAAAACCTAGAAGGAACCTAAGTTAGTAAACTGCAGCCAGGTATTTTGGACTAGACTGTACAATTTACATAGATGCCTGTGTTGAGGGTGTGAATTAGCTGCATTTTATCAAGCAACTGTGTAGCACACCATCGGCTGCATAGTCTTTTTGTGACTCCGAAAGTAGCCCTTACTTCTCCTCCTGTCCCACAAGATGAGGGAAACTGGGGCACTTGGATTTGACAAGCCCTAGTCTCTGAGTACATTACTATTAGCTCACTGGGAAAAAAAGTGTTCTTGAGTCCCACACCTGGCTTTGCAACATGTCCCTGTGCAAGTCATGAAGCCAGACTGGATGGAGACTGGCTCCATGGACCCACCCATACTTATCTCTAAAGTGTCTGTTGCAAGTTTTACTGAAGGGCAAGGTAGTACCTCTGAACACATGCAGCAGACACACATCATTAAGTAATAAATGCTACCTTGATCACTTTCTGTATTAGTGCCAGGAGCTTTAATCTCTTCAGTGGAATGTGTGTATTTATTATAACAGTACACACCCAGCAGTGTCTCACTGGGGTTAGGAATCCCAATCAGCATTACAATATGTAAATAAAATTTCTCTATCTTACTAAGATGAAACATTTCCTATTGCCCTATTTGTCTTGTTGCAGTAGTGAGACATAATCTCATTCCGTTGTCGTACTGCTTTAGTATTTTATCTCAGGTGATCAGTAATTGCTTGACACATGTGATCAAACTAGGCCAAAGCCCAGTTGGCTGTGACTGACTTACTACAAATACACAATTTCTGTTGGAGTGATGAATTTTTTTGTTTTCAATTGTATCAACATGCCCAGACTGAAACTACAAATGTCACTCAGGAAGCAAGTTACCCTAGATAACATCTAGATTTATGAGAAGTCATCAAAAGCCTTGCAGTATTGGTTGAAACGATTTCCTAATATTGTGAAATTTTTGAAGTTACCATTGAATTTAAGTTTGTGTCATTTTGCTCAGTAAAGCAAGAAAACTTGTACTGACATGACTGAGCCCTAACCTTTTAACTGTAAACTGAGGGTGAGGATAGGCATTCTTTACTAAAAAAACCTCAACCAAATAAAAAAAGAAAAACATTAAATGCAGTGCAGATTTAGAGATAAGAAAATTTACCATTGATATTCAGTCCTACAGTATGCCATAGCAGTAGGGATGCTGAAAATGAGCAGTCAGCAACAGCTGGGCCAGATCCACCATGCCATTTGCAAACATGATGCTCCCTTCCCTGGTTCTGCAGTTTGTATGTCATGCCTTAAGATTCCTAGAAAATCTACAAGGTCAAGTGCTTGACAGCAAGGGAAAACATTATGCTCGTTTCAACAGAAGTCTTGCTTCCCCTTAAAGGCTTTCTATAACTGGAAAAAAGTGTCCCTGCTGTTTTCATATCATATTAAAAACATGTAAGAATTATTTGAGTGGTTGATATTCTGAAATTACTTGCACATTTCTCAGCTTAATGTTTGGGGTTTTTTTAAATGAGGGGGTCACATTTCTTAGTAAAAATTCCCAGTGATGGTATTAGCTGTGTTCTCTTTTGTATTTTTTGTCTCCTTTGTCAAGTTTGTTCATCAAAACTGTAAGCTATAATAATAGCTGAATTAATGGATTGAGTTTTGCAAGTTATATTACATAAAGATTTTCAAGCTCTTATAAATTAATAGACTTAGCTCAGTCAATTAAAAACATAATTTGTCTCAACATCAAGAATTCTTAGCAAAAGAACTACTGAAATATGGGTGGCTTCCCTCTATTCCTTGTACTGCAGGTACAGACCCAGTCAGTCATGAGCTCAGCTTCCAGGTTTTGAAGGCCCTGTGCTAATAACATTGTTAATTGAGCATAAATCTGGAGAGGAGGGCAAGACTAAAAGCAGTGAGATAAATACAATGACATGAACCATGTCATTAAAAGCATTTTCTTCATTTTTACGAAATCAGAATTCAAGCAATGGTGGAGAAGCTCTTATCTGTGTATTCACAGTGCTGCTAAAAGGAGAATGACTAGTTTGGTCTTGGCAGTCTTCAGCTAAATAATATTGATCACATATGTGGATAATGTCACTTTCGGAGATATTCCTGGGAATTTGTGTCTTTTTATTGTATCAGTTTATTTTTATGTCTGGAAATACCCATATAAATCAAGATGCTATTCATGGGGAGTTGCCCTTTTTTGCCTTTTAAAAACTGCTTTTTTAAGAAAAGAGAACAAGGACTATCAGCTGTAAACAGAAGTAAAAATAAGGAAGGAATAAAATCATGCCGCAAATAAACAACTGTCATCAGTACAACAAACACAAAAAAATTCCTATGACTTCAAGGCCTGCTTCTGTTCCACCTCATAGAAAAGCAAAAACTAAAATAGTTCAAGCTGAATTAGCTAGATGCACTTTTTTACTAATTCTCACAGGCACTAATAAAATGAGGCCCATTTCTTCTATGCCTCACTGCTGTGGAGCCATGTACACATTAAAAAGAGGGTGATGACATCACAGAATAAAAATTGTAAATTTCGTATTCAAAACATACTAACAGGCAGTTTGCATATGCACTGCAGTTTATGAGAGCATGCTGATTACGAGAGGGAAAGGTAACAAGCATTTAGCATAAATCGGGTTAAATTAGGATCCAGCATTGTATTAGGGCACAATGAACTGTGTCTTAATGTGCTAAAAAGCTAGAATTTCCAAACTTCCCTTTTTGCTAATGTCAAATCCTCTTCCTCAGAAATCCTTTATCTGTCTCTCATGTACTTTTCACCTGCTGCTGCACACGAGGAAGTATATCA
Organism: Origma solitaria; assembly: GCA_013397895.1. Lineage (NCBI taxonomy): Eukaryota > Metazoa > Chordata > Aves > Passeriformes > Acanthizidae > Origma > Origma solitaria. Next base: position 121,698 of record VZRL01004258.1, on the reverse strand, counting down.
ACTAACACTTTGGCTCCAAAAAAAGGTACAAAAAGGAAAAGTTCACTTGGCCTCAAATAAAGAGACCAAATGAAAAGCAAAAAACATCTGTTTTGAAACAAAACCCTATCACACAGTTCTGGTGCTGATCACTGGTGTTGGCTAGAGGCTGAAGAGAATAACGCACAATAATTTGGTTCTTCGAATACATTAAAATACGTGCTGTAGAATTTCAGAGTATCAATATCAGAATATCTGAAATTATGTTTTGCACAAAGCTCCTCTTTCAAGCTGCAAGTGGCACTTAGCAATATCCCATTGCAATCTATGTTAATATATGTACCCACTTGGGAAACGGAAAAGAGCTGGTCCTTGGGTCAGGTTCTACCTCAAAGTAAATGAGACTCATAATTAAGCCCATATTAAATGGGAATGAAAATTTCATTCCTTTTTAGTTGTAGCAGTGCATCCTTACTGGTAGTAGCAAACATGAAAATGCACAGGCAGGTTCACATGTGTTTATCCTATCACAGAGACACACAAGATCACACAAGGCTTAGAAAGTCTGCAAGATACAGACTGTGCTGTGTGGTCATACCCTGTCACCCCACAATGGTTAGCAGTTAGGAGTGCAGCTATTTCCTATCTGGAAATTATCACATTCTAATATTTTAACTGTGGATATTGGCAGAAAAGTTTTGTTGGCAAATTGAAAGCAGGATTAATGTGATATCCACTGAGCTGGCTGTCAGAATTAGCTGATGAACCCTTGACACAGAGGTACTGGTCTTGAGAAGGAAACAAGATCTATGCATGTATGTTTTAAGCCTGCTAACGAGGCAGATTCTATTGCTGACACATGCAGGTCTTACACATATCTAAATGTCATATACTTTGAATCTCATTTTCCCCTCCTTTCTTTCATCAAATTAAATCCATAAATCTTGAACTACTATACAGGCAGTATAAACAAGATTAGAATATGTGTCCTTTTAATATAATTGCGCAACTACACAAAGATTACCAATAAATGCAAATTAATTAGAAGTAGGCGATCTAAAACTCAGTTCCAGGTCCTACAGGTTCAGACTTGTTATGAACTAGGTACCTTCAAATTACAAATCTAGGTTGTAATTGGAAAATCTTCTGACAACTTCTCTCAGATCTAAAAAGCATTTATGCTTCTTTAATAATGGAAGGTAGTTTTTGATCTGCCTCAGTAGTACACACTTTAGCATTCAACTAGCTGTGTAGAAGGAAAATCTCTGAACCTGAGGTAGGACACAAGCAACTGACTTTCATTTCCTGTCTTTCTTCTGAAAGCACTGTTGAAGCAAAATTAGTAAAGGGTTGGGTCACTCATCTTCAAATCAAAGACACTTAAAAAAAACCAAAACAAAAAAGGCTATTATACATTGCAGAATACTTTCAAGACTAACCACAAAAATACTTAAAAAGCTGGAGTTGGGTCTCTGGGTATATCCAGCTGAAATGTATTTTTTGCAATTAAAAATGTCATTAAGAGAAAAAGAAGCGTCTGAACAGATAAGTATTTTGACTGTGAAGCTGGAGTTATGATTAAAATTTTTTGCTAATACAGTTAAACCTGTGTAATTTTCTTGGTCAAAGGATTTCTGTATAGTTCTCTGCATATTCCAGCTATATTGCTGTTATAGGTCAGTTCATTTGTCTGGCACAAGTAAGCTATAGAGGAAAAAAACAGGTTAAAAACATACATAATGAATATATATTTGGCATATTTTTTCTTATATTAATTACCCCTGTCTCTGAAAGCAAGTGGTCATAAAACATTTATACAGGGACTACTCTTCTGAAGGATAAATAAAGTTAAGGATACAAAAACAACTTAATGTTAATATCTCCATTGCACTTAACAGTCTCTGTTACTTGCCCCTTTGCTCCTGACAGAGACTGGGAGAGGTGGTGGAACAGACCTGAAAGCAGATGGAGAACCCAGCCGGGTGAAGGCAATTAAAACCCACAACTAATAGGGGAATTAGTTGCCAAGCAACAACTGTAGAAACATGTGGAAAACAGGCTGTATTTGCCAAGTGATCAAGGCAAAATATAGAGCTGTTATAGACACTAACTGGAGTGTCAGTTTAAATTAAGAGCATTTATAGCTGCAATTTACTTTTTAAATAACAGTTTTCTTTCAGAATAAAATTAGACCAAGTTATGAATGTAAGTTATGGGAGACAGTGAAGGGGGAGATAGCAAAAGAGTCTTATAAAAGCTGGTCCCCTGCCTGCCTTTCTCAAATGGGAGTCTACACTGCTGAGTGCTGGCAAAATATCCAAAGAGGCAGAACAAAACTTGCCTGTTTCTTTCCTGGCAGCAGAAAATATGTTTTCCTGCATACTTCTGTTAGTTTCTTTTGACTTTAAATATGTCCTGTGTCATCAAGGCTAAGTCCAAAAAGTGTCTGACCCCATTCTTTCCTTCAAGTAACACATAAAAGCCTTTGTGAGTCTAGTATTTTTTGTTTCTCAGATTCCTGGTTCAAATGAATCACTGAGCAATGCACTAGTCAATTCATGGGCAAAGCAGCCCATATTTATATTCAGAAAGTGTCTGAGTTCCAGTTATTAGTGCTTCCTCCTTTCTTTCCTAGAAAATAGAATTATCATAATCTTTATCGTAAGAAGGCTTAGGAATTAGCACAATCAATGAAAGAGAAAATTCTCAGTGCATGCTTAATTGAAAAACCTTGTTAAGAATGAAAACTGTTAGTTGTTTATTTTGCACACCACTACACATGATTTCCCAATTAATTCAGTTGGTCTTTTCAAACAAGTAACAAAGAATAAGCATTGAACTTCGAACAAGTTTGGGGTTTGGACAAGAATCTATGAAGTATTCAGAAATATTTAAGCCAGAAGAACAGAAGGATGGGTACAATCTTTCAGATTGTGGGGGCATACCTTTTGACTGAAGACAAAATAGCAAAGTCTGGGTTTAAGCAAAATTGTGCAGTAAGAGTTTAAATACTATACTGAAAGAGTTTGGAAGCTGAAATTCAGCTAATTCTGGCTTCTCTCACTGGAATTCCACCTCCCCCATTGAATGTCTATCTCTGCCTGGCAGTCCCACATGTTTGAAAAGGCAACACCTTGAGTTCAAATTCCTCCTGAGATTTTAAAATTCCAAGGTGATACAATCTCAGCACAAGTCTCTGCTCTTTGTCAAGAGGTGCCTATGTCAAGCCTGCTTCTCAGTACAAGAGAAGAGAGGGAGGAAAGGATCCTGTGAAACATTTGAAAAATGCACTTCAAGATTTTGTTTTTCTAGTCAGGTTTTATGTTTAATAGAAATACTTTGAAGATATTAAAGTGCCATGAAAGTTATTAACAGAATAAAGTAATATTTAAGATTGGAATTGGGTCATCTAGATGATAATATAGGCTTCTTTTTTCTAAAGAATTTCAGGAAAATTTATCAGGGCTGATTATGAAAAAAAAAGGCAGGAGAATAGAAACACTGTCAAGGACTGCAACAGCAGGTCCACAGGTTTTTTACTCTTCTTGGGACTGCTGGTTAATCGGTACACTATTATCTGCCTTCAGTGTCTTGCAATATTGCACAATATTATATTTGATAAAGGAACAGATCCACACAGCTGCTACATATTATTCACAAAGAAGGGCAAAGCTACATATATCTAGCTAAATCTTTCAAAAACCAATGTGTTCCTAGCACAGGGAGTTGTTATTGAATTGATACCCAATGCACACCCTGACCTTTATTGGCACAAAGGCATCTGTGCAAAAACTATGCAAGTTGTACAGTCCATTTCCCCCCCCTGTATTTAGGACTTGCACTAGAAAATGGGAACTACCTCCAACAAGATTAACTGCTGGACATATAGGTATGTGATTTGGCATGAGGCACACGGTGCTGTATCTATGTACCTGCATGAATGTAAATACACTTCTATGTTTTTATCAGACTCATCCTTGTTCTACTTATCCCTTCTTGTGTCCCTTTGCCAAAAGACAAAGTGAAAGCAATTGCACCGATTAACAGGGGAACACTATACTTGCTTTGCATACTTTTTGAACATTAGCTTTATTGGTTTCCTGAAAAGTTAGAAAAGGAGACATACAAGTCTAGCAGTCCTGTTTGTGTCTTGTGCATTATGTTCTGCTAAAAAGAAAAGAAGAAAAAGAATGAGTAAGAGGCATAGCAAGGAGGAGACTGCAGTAGAAGTAGAGAATGGAAGACTGCTGAGAAGATCAGGAAATTGGAAATCAGGATCAGGAAATAATATAAAGCCAATTCCCCAACTGGTTTTCAAAATAATTTATTTCTAGGGACCTAAATGAATGCTTCAAGTTTGCTGCAACCTATGAGAGATTGTAGAGAAAAAAACAAACCGAGATGACAGGACAGTGTTTTGTAGGAAAGAATGAGTAGAGAATTGTGACTGAATACAAACTTTCATATTTCTTATATCTTATGCTACATCATCCCATTTTAAAAGTGCATAGTTCTGAATTTTTGTCTAAATGCAAGTTAGCTTTGAGTTTGTAAAACCCTTTAAGGTGCTAAAGTATGCAGCATTTGGAAAAGCAATAGTACTTCAGAGTTTGCACTAGCATGGGAACCTGACACCAGCAGACATATTCCTTACTACTCCTTCACCAAAGCACTGAGGAGCCTAACTTTCTAACTGGAATCTTACAGGAGGATGGCTTTGACTTACAGATGTCTTAGATTGCCAAGGAATATTTACTCTTTATTTGAAAGGTACTTTTCCTTCTATTCTACAACTTCTTGTACCAATCACTGTTTCAATCTGAGGAGGCAGGGGGAAGAGATGCATAGTCCAAGATCTTCCTTTGGGTATCAGCAGGAGTCAGTGTGGTTTAGATGATGGAGGCTGATACCAGGAAACAAAAACTGGTCTGATATTATTCTGAAGTTAAATATCATAGGGAAAGAACAAGATAACTGGAATAAATTAAACCAGTTTTGCAAACTTAAAATCCTAGACTATCTATCTGTTAATAAAATAAGATGAAAGTACACATTCTGATAATAACTGATCAATATTATTCATTTGTAGTTTTTCTTTGTTCTAAGGAAAACACTTAACGTAAGAACATATTTCCTCTATGTACTTTACATTCTTTTCAATTACACTCACAAAGCTCTAAGCATGGCTAATCAAACAGCTACATGTTCAAAGTCAACAGTTTGGAATGCCAGCATTCAGGCTTTACAAGAGACCCTAACTTGACTCCTAACACATTAAAATACAAAATACAATGACACAGTTATTTTAAAATCCTTGAGATTTTCAGGGTTCAGCATTCAGCCCTTTGCTACAAACCACACAGATTTTCTAGCTAAATAGTGGTTACTGAACCTTTACTAACTCCTACATCAATTCACACAGTCACTAGCTGTGCACTCTGTGAGCCCCCTGATATGGTGAAAGAATGCATTTGGGCCCTGGCTGTGGAGCTCACTGCTCCACACACAGGAATGTAATGCCTTAGTTAACACCAGTTAATGCTGTAATCATCTTGTCCTTAAACTGGCTGAGTTAGAATTGTTATTACATTCAAAGATGGAGAATGTCTGTAAAGAACAGTATAGAGATAACTGAGAACACTCCTTCAGGCTTTGTCCTTCGATCAGATGTAAGATGTTTCTTCCCATTTATACCAAACAGATAAGAAACTGATTAGCAGCACTAATATCCCTCCCTTGGCATGTATTTTTTGTCAGGGCTAAAATTTTAAGTCGTTTACACTGACTTCTATAGTCTGACTTGACAAGTAACCCAAAGCAGCAGAAAATATCTAATAAGTGATATGGTCTCTGCCAGTATTTTGTCAATACTAACTGGCATCTAAGAATAGTAAGAATCAAATCCCTCTTTATCTCACAGCATCTGAAAAGTAAAATTCACTCTTTCCTGTCATGATGATGAACTCAGCTCAAATAATTCTGCATTAGCCTTTTACGTGTTTTAACATTTTCTTTGCTCCTTGAAAATAAAATTTCAAGTCTGACACTGGGGCCCAAGTATACTAATTTCAGTAGATAATATGTCTTGCTTACATTGTCGTATTACTTAAAAAATATGTCACTTAACAGTGATATTTAATTATTCAGTAAGCTGCGAGCAATTACATCAAGTTGAATAGATAATTCGCATAGTGTTTGGATAGTGTTCTGCTGGAGTACCAGGCTAATTATGTCCAATTATAAAATCTACAATCATTCTCCTATAGCTAACCTGATCCCTTTTTCAATTATCTTTAATCTACTCACCCCCACCTCAGAAAAAAGGCAGCATCAACAAAGTAATGTAATGTCAAAGAACAGAGATGCAGGATATTAAAGAATCTCAATTTACTTTTGCTGATTAGTACAGAATGAGGGTTTTGTTGTATCAAATTACTCCAAAAGAAAAAGCCATTTTACGAGAAGATTAAACATTACAATAGCAAAGTCAAATGGAGTGCTGTTTACCTCTTCCTCTCTCACAGCTCCTAAGAATAGATTTAATGACAGCCTAGGCATCACATTTGTTCAAACTGAAGCTTTGTTTGCATTACCCATGTAATTGCTTAACTTTCAAGGCATGTTCATACCAAATATTTCTAAAGAACACTGAATTTGAGTAGCACTACCTTCACTGAGAAGTTGTACATGCCACATCTAATATTAATAAGCCAGTATTGTTTAACAATCTGTGAGAAAGGGAGATAAGTTTTGCTAACAGTTATAAATAACTGTCTAGTAAAATGGATTTGTTTCAGTCCTGAAATTTAAAGAGTCATGAGCTGAGACTGGATTCAATATGGGAAAAAAGGCTATTCTTAATGTACTTGCCTCCTTTTAAACAGGTTTTATTGTCACTTAATATTTATGTTGCGCTTTGGTTTTTTTCAGTTTCGTCTCTTCCTCACAAACTCAGGAATGAAAAGAAAATCTAAAGAAATAAGGTCTGGTAGTTGCACTTGTGTCTAACAACATTTGGGAAAAATAAATCTTATGAGGGAGGTGCCTAGGAACCACAAGATTAATTTATGTCATTGAGATATAATGGGGTAAACTAAATATCCCAAGAGGTTATTTCACAATTCTGATGGAACACCTGGAATAAGGGGAAGACAGACAGCATCACGGTGTCAAACAACAGATTCACCCCTGAAACACTTGGGTTTGGCTAACCAAAAGCCTCTGGGCACAGAAGGAACTGACCCAATTTAATATCACTATCTCCATAGTTTCTGTTGTTCTCCAGTGACATTTATTACTACTTTCATAATTGCTTGTCCTCTAGTGGGAGAGTGTCACTAGTAAACAAACACAGCTGCACTCAGCACTACAGCAGCACCCCGGCACTCCTCACAACACAGCTGTGCTATTGCCGTAGTCACTCGCTTTCTGAAGTCTTCCATGCACCAACCCAACCAAAACATAGTTTAAATTTTCATTTACACAATCTTATTTACCCCAAGGCATCCCAGAAGATCACAGAAATAAAACGCACACAAATGTGTTGGTCAAATTCTTTTTCATTAAATAGTGCTGCAAAACAAGATTTTGAAAAGGATAATAAACGCATCGCACGTCATTCTGTGAGTAAGAAATAGGAACTTGGAGTTAACACCAAAGCAATGATGACAAGACTTTTCAGATGGGAAAAGGCTCAAAGCCTTGCTCCCCGGGACTCCTGCCCTGCCTCCCAAACAGGCATCATTTCCATGCAGGACCCCAGAGCCCATCCTGACTCAAGAACTCCCACAAGAGTATTTCCTTTGCCAGTGCCTCTTTTAAAAGTATCCATATGATAAATGAGGAGATGTGTGTATGACTAATGTATCATACATGTCAGAACTGGATTTAAATTTTAAACTAGTTCTATCCCAGTGAAACTTTGTAATTTTCCCTTAAGCTACATGATTTTATAAAATCACAAGGTAGCTTTAGAATGACAGAATAATTTCAAGTAGTTTAGATAATAAGAAAATCAGGGATTCAAAATGAGGTCACGATACTGGGACTTTCACTGGTATGGAACACAGCTACTTCTAGGTATAAAAGTTGATTCTTCACTCCATTACACTAACTTAATGACTTTGATTACCACAGGCAAATTATACTAATTAAGTTTCTGTGCATCAAAAAGGGAACTTAGTAACTCATTTTAGAACATTATATAAATCCTCCTAATTAAAAATACTGTTTCTCAGTGGTATTTGTGAGTCTGGGTATGCATTTATAACACAGTATTTGATAGAGCAGCTCTGCAAGAGAAATGCTAAGATATTTATGGAAGCACGTACCAAGTCAGAGACTGTTACCTAAACTTCTGGGGTTTCTAATGAAATATAATTAATTATATAATTACATTATTTACCCAATCATATGGGCCAGTAAGACAAATTAAACAAAGACTTAAATTCAAGATAAGTATCCAGACCAATTTCATTGTGGAAAAAGCTCTCAGGGATTTTAAATCTTGCTCACACAAGTAAAATTTACACTAATTGGGCATGACGATATTGCTGACTTTTATGTTAGCATGAAGTGATCTTATAGCACGACAAAATTTCAAAACATTAATAACTGTTACAAAATTTACTTACAGTCTTGCAAAACCATCAGCGTAAAGAAACCAATCTGTTATTGATGTCACCTGAGGCATTCCACTTATATATGACAGTACAGAAAACACAATGTGGCAATTGCTTTGCTAAGCAAAGAATTATTTGTAGCTCTGTCTAAGTCAACCAGTTTAGAGACTTGGCAGGTCATACAGTAAAAACAAATACATGCATCTCTTTTCAAAAAAACAGAGTTTCACAGATTTAGTTTTGATTTTCTCCTCACCTTTTCCATAACCAATACGCTCCATAGCATCCATATCAAAGAAAGAAAATCAGTAGAATCTGCTGCAATCTGGCAAACCTTCCAAATGGTGAACAACCATGAGTCCACCCAGTTTACCAGAGTGAAGATGTCACAGAGTGGAAGAGGTCATCTAAACTAAAGTGTGCAGCCAGGTTTGTGCTCTTGCATCTCTCCCACGTATTTTAAAAAGTCACAGCAAGATCATGGTCTCCATCAATAGAAATGTTCCATTTATTTCAACACAGAAATAGATTAATTTGACTTGCTTTAAATGCCTACACTGAGAAAATATGGATTTCACCTAAGGAATTAATTTTTCTTAGCTGATTGTAAAATGAGCACAGGATGACTACATCAGTTAGAGACATGTACAGAGATGATGCCTACATTTTGACATTCCACTACAGGAGCCAAATACTAAATTTCTAGACAAATTGCCGGAGCTCTATGCCAGCAGAAGGCTTGTCTGCATGTAGCAACATATGTTTGAAGTAAGGCACAATTTTTCTGTGTTAAATGAGCTGTTGAAATACCATAAAGTGGGCAGGAAATGTGACCAGAACACCACAGTTAAGTCACTGGCTACTGAGCAGACCTCAGAGGCATCAGCCCATGTCAGGCTGTGTGAGGTTCCTCTCCTCTCCCACACTGGTTGGCGCCTGGAGCCAGGAAGTGCTGAGCAGTTCTCATTCTGTGGTCAAATCTGCTCTTGGCCCAAGAAGAGAAAGAAGAGCTGAGGTGGCAGCAGCAGCTCCTCACCTCAGTGCCTCTCCCTTTTCCATCATGCCCTTCCCCTGCCAACCTGACCTAGCTACACTGCCCTCTTCCATTCTGTCTTTTCCCCGCCATCCTTCAAATTTTCCCTTCAACTTCCTTGCCTCAGAATGGCTAGCCAGGTAAAGTTATCCTATTTCCACTAACCACACAGTTCCCCTCAGCTGGTAGGCAAGCTGGTCATAACAGTTTATTCCAGTAAACTGGTGGCCTCCTTCTCTCATGCTGCAGCAAGGAAAAGGATATCTAAAAGCCTTGTCAGTGAACACTGAAATAACTTGCTGGAAATTGGAATAAGGTAGCAGTGATCACACTGGTTAGTCAGGACAAGGTCTGGATGGTTCCTCACCTGTCTCAAGTGTGGGAGCTCATGACAGAAGAGATGGAGAAGGATGGGCAGGAGAAGGGGATCCTGAGATTACCTGCATTAAAACTGGAAGCCACTGCTGACCCAATTTCCATCTTTCATGACTGAACTACATGAAATTGAGTGGAATTAAAGCCTAAAGGTGATCTTAAAGTTTTATGTATGCATCTCTTTCTTTAAACGTGTAAGTACTGTTTCTTCTTTTAAAGTCCTTTGAAAATGAACTGATCTTATGAAATCACCATCTTGAAAAGCTAGACACACAAGATTGCATTCTACACCAAGTTAAAAGCATGGAATACTTTTGGCTGATGTAATGCTGGCATACAGCTACATAGAGACAGTGCTGAAATTTTATCAAAAACAAAGCAGGAAAATGAGAAGGTGTATGGCTGGATTTTAATCAAGGTATGCCAATAACTTAAAACTCAAGGGTTTAGGTGTGCCTTAGAACATACTATATGAATTCTGATGCAGACTCTGGTTGACATGGATATTATAGCTCGTTCCATATGCATTTATTCTGCATTATGAGACAGAACTGATTACTCGTATACAAGTATGTGTCAATCATGAAAATTAAAGGTAATTGAATATGAAACTTCCCCATTAGTCTTCTTCTCCTACCTATATGTTCCAGGTTCCAAAATCAGCATCAAAATAAAAAGAAGAGTCAGCTTAAGACTGTAAATGCATACGTCCCCCTGAGTTATGACACCGGCTCTACTGCATGGTCTGTTTCCCACCCTCCTGCGGCTGTCCTGAGCTCCTGCGAACACAGCTCCCTCTAGAGCTCGAGTATTACACAGAGCCACAGCCGCAACCCCGGCTCCGAAGCCAGGATAAAGGCCTTAGAGGGGGAACGCCGTGACAGCCGCACGCAGCCCAGGAACCTGGAGCAGAGGCTGAGATTAGGAAAACCTTCTGTCAGAAACAGACTCCCTGTTCCTGTGAAAATGGCATACCTTTCCAATGTGAGCTTGTAGGAAAAGGGTTGACTGCCCCTGGTTCATGGGAGCGGTGAGGTACTAAGCCCTGAACACGTGAAACTTACTTTCTGTCTCGTGTGACCGGTGAGCCTTGGCAGGGTTCACGTACGCTCGGAGTGAGGGAACAGAGGATGTGATCTAGCTGAGCAGCTCTGTCCCATGTCTGGGTGGTGAGGCAAGGACTGGCATGTTTAGCCCTTCAGAATGTACAGGATCAAAGTGAATTAGCCCAACATCACTTCTGCATGACCAGCTGCCCCACAGAGGAGCCACTTCCGAGCTAGGGCGCGGTTTGCCCCTTGACAATCAGCTAAGGATGGATTGCAGTGGATAAAGTTGGTTATCCAGCTGTGTCCAGGTTCACCAGTCTTCCAAGAGGGGAAGGGAGGGGTGGCACAAGTGCCAGGTGACACCGAACAGGCAGGGCGACACGGACTGCAGGCATGGCCAGGTGTGCCCTCACGGCCAGGTGGGCCCGCGCCAGGGGCCGCGGTGCCGGGGCTGGATCCCGCGGGACACGCCCGTTCCTCGGCGTCCCCCTCCTCGCTTCCCTCCGAGATCCCCCGCTGTGCTTGCTCAACCCGGCGGCTCCCGAGCGCTTCCGTCGCGTCCCGTCCCCTCGCCCCCGCCGGGCGGCCCCGCGGGCGCGGCGCGGANCACCGCCCCCGGCCCCGCGCTGCTGCTCGGCGCGCTGCTCTGGCGCCTGGCCGCCGCCGGTGAGTGACCGCGCGGGACGGGCAGACGGGGCAGGGTGGCAGGGAGAGCCCCGGACGGGGTGTCCCTGAGGGAGCCCGAGTAGAGCCGGCCCGCGCTGGCGGCAAGGGGACAGCGACATTGGCCNACCCGGCGGCTCCCGAGCGCTTCCGTCGCGTCCCGTCCCCTCGCCCCCGCCGGGCGGCCCCGCGGGCGCGGCGCGGAGTCCCGCCTCTCCCGTCCGGCCTGCCA